>JAOUQZ010045417.1:0-10421 GCA_028564935.1 Neosilurus hyrtlii | reverse complement strand
TCTGTTAGAACAGTTCTGATGGGTTTCTCATCTCCAGGTAAAGGTTTAAATATGTCATTGCAGTGAATGGATTCCTCATCATCTTCTGGTGTTATTCTCTTGCATGCCTTTTCAATACCTCTGACCTCGTGTTCATCATTGACGTGTCCACACCCACATTTTGCTGTGATGTACAGTTCTGTGTAAATCTCATTCAGAACTCTTGAGTTTCCAGATGTTGGGATTCCCTCATTTATTATCTGAAATCTCTTCTGCAGGTTGGATTTTAATCTTTGATTCAGTGCAGCATCTGGTTCTAAAGATACAGTGAAAGAAATACAAAGTTAGTTTGTGTTGGCATTTTAGAATTATTGTTATGTAGAATTTAATATTTAAAATAGTTACAAAATTTTTAGTTACAAAACTCTCTAGAGAAGTGGTCAGCAACTCTGTTCATTGAGATCTACCTCTCTGAATACCTTGGCATCAACCCTAATTATTACCACCTAACCATCTCATCTTTGACTTAAAAATTTCTAGATCACTTCAAGGAGGTGACTTAGATTTTGTTTGGAGATAAAACCAGCAGGAAGTTAAATCCCCAGGAACAGGATTAGTAACAATGGCTCTAGGCGATAACAGAAAAAATTCCACCATGATCTGATTAATGAACAAAAACTACAAAAACTGATGTAATGTTTTATTTAATTTTTTGCATTTGTAAGATGATTTGGGCCTCACCTCTGGTACTGCTCTGATGCTTTTTGTCCTCCACCTCAAACATCCCTGGACATTCTGGGCTCAGAAGCTACACAGAAATACATAAATTAACCAAAACAATTCACTGAATTTGTCACAGTTTGGACTTTTTCTTGGCCTCTAGTGGCCAAAAGACTCACTGACTGTTGTTTTTGTTTGGGTTATTCTGCCCATGTGCTTTTTGTCTCCACCTCTCTCTGTGTCTCCTCCCTACCCTCATTCGGCTCCTTCCACCTGTTCCCTATTATCTTGGTCACGGGACGTAATTGGTTGGGGTATTTATTTACTGCCTTTTCTGCTCTGTATCTTCATTTGCCATGTGGTGAGTTACCAGTCTGTTATGTTCTGAACTCTTTTTTTTTTTTTAACCCAGCTTTTCTCTGGGTTTTTTGTTGCATTGTTTTTGACTGCTTATCTTCTGACAGTTTTTGAACCTTCTTGGGATTTTTCTGGGTTTTTTCCCTTTTGCTTTCTGCCTGAGCATTTGTGTATACCCTCTGTCAATAAATCATTGACTTTAACCTTCACTCTCTGCATGTCGATCATCTTTTGTGACTTAGTGGCTTGTCACCCATCTTGCACTTGGTGGTTCAGCCAGTAGGGGTTTCCACCCCGATCAGACCGTTATAGAACAATTCATTCATGACTGACCCAGCAGAGATGGCTCAACCTGCACCACAGCCAACAGACTTTGAAAAGTTGATGGCTGCCCTCAACAGTTTTTGCTGTACAATGGACACCCATAGTAGAGCATTAGCTTCCCTGCAGATATTAGCATGGCATGAACAACTTCTGCAACAACTAGCCCAGTCCTTCCTGGCTCAACAGTCCACAGGCTTCGCTGTCCCTTCAGCCCCTTCTCAACATTCACTGCCATCTCCAGTTTCACCAGTGCCCACTCCTCTACCTGTCGGCGAACCCTGCACTGAACCTCATCTTCCAGTCCTACAGAGGTATGACGGTAGGCTAGGGGTCTGTGGTAGTTTCCTTTCCTAGAAGTTGCATTTACTGTGGCAAATCCAGTCACTTCCGAGCATCATGTCCAGAGCTGCAGGGAAAAGTGGAGACTGTTCAGCTGCAGGAGGGTTGTGATGGGGGCAACCTTCTCTCCCAAGTGTTCCAGTCAGGGAGTCCACCTTACGTTGGGGTAAGTCCAGTCACTCTTGTTTGGCATTGGTGGATTCAGGAGTGGCTGGAAATTTCATGGACCTTGACCTTGCGCATAGTTTGAATGTGCCCAAGGAGTCTCACATAATCACTTTCCAGCACTGCTCTGGATGGCCATGTGCTTTGGTAGGGCCACCCTGGCTACCTCCCCACCAAGAAATTTCCTTACTCCTGATCAAATCACCTGAGTTTCCTGTGATCTTAGGATTCCCCTGGCTAAACTTGCACAATCCCCAGATTCCCAGGACAAATTATAGGTTGGGGTCCCCCTTGCCAGGCCACTTGTATTTTCCCTGACATATATCCCAGCGCCACTGAGTCCCTAGATCCCACCGAGTACTTGGATCTAAAGAAAGTTTTTAGCAGGAGTCAGGCCTCCACGCTTCCTCCACACAGACCCTACAATTGTGCTATCGATCTGCTGCCTGGAACTTGTCCCCCTAGGGGTTGGATTTTTTCTTTCGCCCTGGATGACTATATCAGAGTCTTTGGCATCTGGATTCATCTCCCCATCCACTTCTCCTGCCGGGGGCCGGGTTTTCTTCATGGGCAAAAAGGATGGAGACTGCTTGGCAACAATCACTTCATTAAACCCCAAAAGTGTGAGTTTCATGTCTCAGAGGTATCTTTCCTTCAGTTTATTATGAGGCAAGGACAGCTGCAGATGGACCCCAAGAAAATCCAGGCAGTACAGGACTGGCCGACTCCCAAGTCTGTCAAGGAGGTTAACGCGTTCTTGGATTTGCCAACTTCTATAGGAAGTTCATCAGGGGATTCAGGTCTATCACTGGCCCCATGTCAAACCTCACCAAGCAAAAGAGTGGCCCCTTCTCTTGGAACTCAGAGGCTGAGAAGGCATTTCAGGATCTCAGGGCACGGTTTTGTTCTGCACCCATTCATATCCTCCCAGATCCCTTACAACCTTTCATTGTGGAAGTGGATGCCTCTGACGTTGTCATAGGGATGGTTCTTTCCCAGTGGAGCTCATATGGTAAGCTGAATCCCTGTGCCTTTGGGATTGACCCCCACTGAGGCCAGATATGATATAGGAGATTGTGAACTATTAGCAGTGAAGATGCCACTGAAGGAATGGAGACACTGGCTCGAGGGGGCTCAGCATCCCTTTCTAGTCTGGACTGACCACAAGAACTTTGAGTATCTTCAGTAGGCCAAGTGGCTCAACCCTTATCAGGCAAGGTGCGCTATGTTCTTTTGTCGATTTAATTTTACTTTGACATACCTGAACAGACTTCGCCAGGTAGGATGAGGAGGATGAGGAGGGTGATTCCACAATAGTGGATGATGGATTTTAAAAAGGGGAACTATGACCCTGTTTTGCTGATCCAGAGGTACAGCCCCCCGATGACCTCTCAATGTTGCAGTGACGTGTCAACTAAGACAGTCCTACAACATACAGAGCCCTAAGGTATTCATGGCGGACCTCATCCATACATAATGAGCTTTTGGACTTCTTCTGTGCTCTCCGCCCCAGTATAAGGCAGACCCCTCCTGAACCCAAAGTCTCTTCATCCTCCACAATACTTTGAGGAGATCCTCAAAGTATTCCTTTCACCTCCCAACAACATGCCCAGTCGAGGTGAGCAGCTCCCCACTTCCACTATAAACACTGTTTGCGGAGTGATGCTTCCCCGTCCTGAGGCATAGGATGGTGGTCCAGAACCTTTTGGAGGCCAATCAATAGTTGCTTTCCAAGCTCTCACCAAACTTCTCCTACACCCAAGATTTTGCACTGACAACAGCCCATGCTGCAGCACATTTGGCCTACCATTACCTGTCCATTGCCTCAGGAGTCCCACAGGCCAAAAAGTCCTGACAGGCCTCCTTTTTTAGCTTGATGGCGATTCTCAAAGAATCCAACACAACTTTAAGATCATGTAAACTACAAAAACTTTATGAATTATAGTAAATTAAATTCATCCACACCACTGTGCCACATCCTCAGACTGATGGGCTGGACAAACAATTGAGAATTTAAAACACACAAAACAATAATTTGTAAGTTTATTCACAATGATGCATGTGACAGTTAAGTGGCTTGAAGTTCACTTATTCACCATGTGTAAGGTCCCGCAAGCCTCCACATGTACATCGTTAAGAAAAATTGGTATATATTTTAAAAAGCAAAAATGAAATTCTAAATATTCTTGACCTGAGAGCAATTCTCCACACTATCAGATACCTAACCCAGGAAAATTTGCAACAGTCAAAAGAACATCAAGCACAGCTGTAAGGGAATTTGCACCAGGAGATAAAGTACTCAATAACTGCTCACACTGAGCTTTAAAGTACACGCAGAGTGACAAGGGCGCTTTGAGGTCATGCAGCCAGCTGGGGAACATCAAAAATTAGGGTAAGCACATCAATAGAGGCAATGCATTTCAAATGTACCACCTCAATATCCTGAAACTGTTGAGAGAAGAGATTCTAGTAAGAAGGTAAGAAGGGCTCATAGCAAGCAGGAAAAAAATGTACATCTGGGCTTCTACATGGGTCATGGGCATGTGTGTGCCAAATAATAAGATGGTAGCAATTGTGCAATTGTGGCCTGCCCAAGTCCTAAGACTAAAAAGGTGTGAGGCATTTGTGGGGATGGCTGGCTTTTATTATGTACCTAATTTTTCAGAGACCACCAGCCCTCTGACTAACCCTACTGAAAAGAGGGCATCAGATCCTGTCCAGTTGATTTTGCCTTGTGAAAAGTCTTTTCGCCAGATAAAGGCAGTTTTGTAGGGGGCCCCACTGTTTCATGCACTGGACATTTCTCTCCCATTTGTCTTGCAGACAGACACATCAGACATGGAGCTGGGACCTGTTTTGTCCCATTTGGTGGACGGAGAAGAGCCCTCTACTAAACATCAGCTGGAAGGCCTCCATGAGGGAGAGTAAGTATAGCATGGCAGAGGAGTGTCTAGCCATCAAGTCCTCACTCTCTGGTACTAGCCTCTTGGGCACCCTTTCATTTTGTATTCAGATAAGGTCCCCTCCAGTTGCTACACTGCATCAAAGATGTCAATGCACGGAACACTCTTTAGTGTCTTGTGCTACAGTCATTTAAGTTTGAGGTGGCCCAGGGGTGAAGATGGTGGTAGCTGATTTCCACTCCTTCCAGCACGGTGAGCCAGCTGCAGGCCTGAGGGCTCCCAGTCTGAGTTGAACAGATGGGGTGTGTGGCAGTGAGAGTCTGATTGAGTGCACGCTGCAGGCAGAGCCAACACTGGCAGCCCAGCCATTCTGAGTAATTATCAAATAGGGATATTGTAATCATGGCAGCATTTACTGAGCAAAACAAACTCAAAATCAACTAATACCATGTGATTATTTACTTTTTCACAATAACGTAGATTAGGAAATAGTGTATAGTGATACAGAATCATAAATAGTATGCTGCCTTGATAGAGCTCTTAGTATTGATGAGACTAGAAGAAGCAAAAAGAGAAGATGAAGAGAACCTGGAACAAGTGCAGGAGTGGGAAAGAACAATGCTAGAAACAAACGGAAGAACAAGAGTGGCTCGTACCTTAACTCCATCGTCCAACTGCACCACGGAAGGATGTGATATATCTGGTTTGTCTCTGATTAAAGACGACATTAAATTCATGTTATTTGAATAATAAACACTTGGAGATGTGCACTTGAATGGTTGGATGATGTGGTCATTATCTCTAACAATTAAAAGTCCTTTTCACTTTTAATCCATTATTAGAATTCAGTTGTTGTGTAAACATAAACCAGTATTTAATTCTTATTTTATAGTGAAACTAGAAATGTTTATGTGCTTCTTAATTTGAAAATATTTCTCATTACATTATTAATCTAAATTAATCTGTAAACAGGTTCAAATAAAACTTTCTTTACTTCGGTAATAATATCACTACATGGAGTTGTTACTATAAAGTGCTTTAAAGTAATTTTATTTATCTCTACAGTCGAAAAGGTTTTATTATATTAAATGGTTAATAAGATTTTCCTTACATTTCTCTCTGCACACTTCGAAAGTTTACCGGATAATCCACTGACTCTTGACTCTTCAGAGACACAAAGCTGGGCGCAGATGAGCTGGAGCTCTCATTCGGATATCTAATTAAAAATAACATGCAGGTGTTGAAACTGATACTGGAGGAAATAAAGGGTTTTTTTGTAAATCGACTTAAAAAGAGTTTTTTCTCATAATTTAAACAATGGCACTTGTCTGTTTTTGAAATCAAACTCTTCATATATACATATATATATCATTGTAATTCAGCATCACTACATTGGTAAAAGCAAAATTTGATTTCACAGATTTATGAATGAACGATGCATGTATGTTTATAATTTACAGTTTTAAATAAATACCCCTCCAACAAAATCTCTGAAAATGTTCCAGCACCACAAAACGGCCAGGCTTAAAAATAATACATTATAAAAATAATGAAAAAAATAAGTCCAAGGCCCTGTGATGGCCTGGCAAGCTGTCCAGGGTGTACCCCGCCCTCACCCAGAGTCGGCTGAGGTGGGCGCCAGCCTCCCCATGACCCTAATTAGGAATAAGCGGTTCAGAAAAATGAATGAATGAATGGATGAATAAATCCAAATTAAATGGATGAAAAAAATCTTCTCCACTCCAGATACACAACACACAAGAAAATACAAATAACAAACAAACAAATAAATTAATATAGCATGCTTATTTTTTTATATTAAATAAATGTAGAACTGTTACACATTTAAACTACTGGACTGTTTTTAAATGAAGTACTAACAGAGTATTTGGAGACTTGGAGGGTTGTAGATAAATTATTGCGGTACTGTACATATCATTTTCAAGTTTAAAGACTTCCTGATTATTTATATCCTTTAACTTTCAAAACAGTAAAAGAAGACTGCGTGTTACATGGTGACTGAAGATGCCAGGGTCCAGTATTGACAGTGCATGATATTTAGGGGCCACTGGAGGTATTTAGGAAGGTCACTGGAGGTGATACTCTACTGTTTTTCATTACAACTTCTTAACTGGTATTGCCATAATATAGTAATTTTATCCACCATGGCTCTGTGAATCACTTTCTCGTTACTTGGGACGATCTTTTAAATCTGTAATGTGTAAATCATCATTCAGTAATTTGTTCAAGTTAAAGTTTCTTTGTTGTTTACTGGAATAATGAACTCATTGATTCATTCATTTTCTATCCTAATTAGGGTCGCGGGGAGGCTGGCGCCCATCTCAGACGACTCTGGGCGAGGGCAGGGTACACCCTGGACAGCTCACCAGGCCCTCGCAGGGCAGAATAAATAACTATATAAATACAACTAATGCATATGTGTATGCTTCTAGATAATTACGAAAACAGAAAAGGAATGTTTTGGTATTGAAGAGAGATGAATATTTTCATGAGGGAACTGGAAGGATACTGTAAATATCAGATGTTCATGCAGCTCTCAGAAAAGGTGTTTTGGAGCTGAGAAAGGAAAATGCTTTCCTACGAAAAGTCATCAGTATAAGAGATGGTGAGTTGCTTGAACTTTATTAAAAATATAATCAAATTTCAGTATGAACTTACTGTTGGATTTTGAGATTATAGAGCCACAGTTATGGTTCACTACCTGACCAGTTTAATTTTAATATCTGCATTATATTTAGGTCAGATTGAGGCCTCAGTCTTAAATCTCACTGCAGTCAATAATTTTACTGCTGAAGGCTAGAATGTGTTAAATCCATATAACTTTACCAATCATTTCACTGACCAAGTTTGAAACAAGCTGTGTGAGGTATTTAAGATCAGAAAACACAGCTCTCCGTATCTGAACTCCAGGCGTACGACTTGGCTGAGGTGGCCTGAGTGACTGACAAAAGCTGCAATTTGGGAAGAAAAGGTTTTTGAAGATGGTGTCAATTCGCCTTCAAATTTTTGCCCCGTGCAGACAGTAAACGCATGATCTAGTCTTTTTGAGATCCTGTCATGCCATATTCCTATACTGCCCTTACTGTTTACGAGCGTACTGCACCATGCAGATGTTTTGTGTAGATTTCCGAGGATGTGCAAAACTAAAGCACAGTAACAGACACGGGATACACGAAGGATCCACTTGTACACACAAAAGCAACAGTGCAATGTATAGTGCAGTATCAGTATATAAAATGGTTCAGGAAATACTGTATTCTTCATCTTTTCCATATAGGTATCTTTGAGTCTCCAAATTGTACATGGAATCTTTACTCCTCAGATACACAGCTGGGTTCAGGTGACTCAGTGCTTTATTTTCCCGATTCTTACTGAATACATCAACAACCAGGGTTCAGACACAACAGGGTTATTTTTTAAATAATCAATAATAATAATAACAATAAAATTCTTACCGGAGATTTTTTTCATGTTGAAACCGTATTGGAAAGTCCATTGAATGTTGACTCCTCCTGGACACCACGCTGGGTTCACATGAGCTGGATTTCTCTTCCTGATATCTAACAAGAACAATGTGAATATGTAAATCTCCAGTTTATCTTTAAACAATGTTTTTGGTATATTTTGACACTGGAATTTTTATATGGTACTCATATGCTTGTGAAAACTGATCTGGGTTCATATTTTTCACACTTTAACATGTGGACTGATTCTAAATCCATAACCATGATGAGCAGCGTGCACTGAAACCAGTATCTCATAAAGTATTAAAAATAACCAAACAATAAAACTAAATGAGACGATAAAGCTGGAAATGAATATGAAAGCATCATGCCGGTTATTTCTGATCAGTAGTGTATAACATTAGACTTTATAAAATATCCAGGCCAGGTTTAACAATTCTCCAGGGTTTAAATACTAAAGATTTCTATCTGAGAGCTGCTGCTACTGTAACCATAAAGACCATCACATGTTCATCCCGACTCCACCGTCTCATACCGAACTTCCTGTAAACCTGCTTACTGTACCGTCCGTCTTTACTCTTCTATACCCGGATCTGAATGATTTATAATCCCACTTTCCGGACAGAACAAGAGTCTCAAATAACACCTCAACTGACTCACCTCTCGTCTTTATCTTCATCAGATGAACTCATTTTCAAGGGTTTGGTGACGTGATTCCTTTTAAAATAAAATTTCTTTTGGACCTGCAGTCACACAGAATCAAGTAATCCCATAAGTTATATTTGTATAACCAACCTCTTCAAAGGTTAATACATGTAATTACTTAGGAGTCTGGTTTGATGATAAGCTTACTTGGAAACAAAACAGATTATATTGAAACACTGAACTTGATAAGAATGATCACAGGATTCAGCTGAGGAGCAGACAGGTAGTCAATGATGACCATCTACAGAGCACTGATTAGGTCAAGTATTGATTATAGTAGTACTGTATACAGTATTGCATGTAAAACTAACCTGGAGAAACTCAAAACAATTCAATTCAGAGCATTTAGAATTGCAATAGGTGCCATGAAAACAACCCCAACAAGTGCATTACTGGTAGTAGAGGCCCTGCTCAAATTAAGATCTGAAAAGTGATCTTTAACCTATTGGGAAAAGCTACTGGATCAATCCTGCATCAGCCGTACTAAAAGATTGGTGGGAGTACCCTGAAAAGGCTAAAGGTTTCGGTCAGAACATCGGTAACATGGCAGAACAGTACGGAATAAAAGACACTGAAGTCAGTCCAACGGTCGCTCTGAGTTTCTCCCTGAATGCTTCCCATTCCAAAAATGAATGAAGGGTTTTTAAAAGTAAAAGAAATCTATCCAGATCATCAAGAACTTGCAAATTATGGGAAAATATTTTTTATCGTCCTATTATTATGACCTAAAATCTTCACTGGTGGCTCTAAAGATAAAAACGGACTCTGTGGAATAGGGATTTACATCCCAGAATTTAAGAAAGAGACGAGATATAGACCTAATACCACTTATCTGTATTTACAATGGAAATGGTGGGAATAATAACAGCACTAAGATGGACAGAAGAGGTTAAACCATTAAAATCTGTATGTACAGACTCAGTGTCAGTTCTGCAGATCTTTGATGGAGGCCATGCAATTAGAGATGATTTGATTATAGAAGCCAGATATAAACTGTTAATCCTTAGACAGGTAGGAACAGAACCTCAGTTCTTCTGGGTTCCAGCACATGTAGCCATCAAGGGTAACGAAAGGGCTGATGGGATCGCAAAGAAAACAACAGAAAAACAACAAATAGAAATAAACATACCTACAGAAAAAGAAGCTAAAACTAAAATCTAATCTGAAGAGATGAAAAATGGCAAAAAGAAGGTGAATCCGATCTACAGGATAAACACTACCGTAGAGTCCAGAGGAACGTACAGGGGAAGAACAGCTCTGTTCAACAGGATAAACAAGACTAAGATCAGGACACACCGGACCGAACACCCTGCAGCTGACTGGGAAAGGAAATGGACTCCGCTCAGAAACTCAAACACAGGAACACCTACACTCACCGGCCACTTTATTAGGTACACCTGTCCAACTGCTCATTAACACTTAATTTCTAATCAGCCAATCACAT
>JAOUQZ010045415.1:0-10421 GCA_028564935.1 Neosilurus hyrtlii | reverse complement strand
ATGTTCATTACATCACACACCCATTCACACAGTCACTCAGTCATACACTCACTCTTTCAATCACTCACTCATTCACTCACTCATTCACTCACACTCACCCATTCACGTACTCATTCACTCACTCATTCACGTACTCATTCACTCATTCACTCATTCACTCACTCATTCACTTAGTCCTTTTAACCAGTGATTAAAAATAAAGTCAGTGTTTCTTTATACCCAACATGTTCTGTTCTCGTCCCATTCCTACACTGGAGTGTAATGCAGACACCAGATCATCTCTCCATTTAAATCCACATCATGTTGTGCTGCGTTTTCACAGACTGTACAATCCAAGCCCTGCTTCTCAGCGGGAAAAAAAAAACCACAAATGCACTTGATGAATATTTACATAAAGAAATCCAATAGCCTTTGGCTGGGGTCAAACTTAGGACTCAGTAAAATAATAAGAATACAAACAAATGACTCTGAGGGCAAACCAAGGACATGTGGATTTTTGTGTGTGTGTGTGTGTGTGTGTGTGTGTGTGTTTGCATGTTTATTTACAGCTATGTGTATCTAGAGTGTTTTCAGGGGTTTCTATCATATATATCAACATCCCCACCAACCAACCTGTTGTATGTTACAGCCCCTTTCCTTTGTGATCTCACTGAAAAGAGAAAGACAGTCATGCAGTTTATAAATATTAGTGCAGGAGCTCATCGGCAAACCCACAAATACAGATATTATCACACAGAGTCATCAAAAACAACTCGTTATATGTTCATTTATTTCTAGCACAAGTTTATTTTAAGCAGGATTCTAGGTGTGGATAATAATGAGACTGAGATTATGAATGTTTGTATGTAAGATGGATTACATGGAGCATAAATATCTGGTGAAGGTATGAAGCGTCTCACATGTTCATTTCACATCACGGTGTTTTCTTACATTTCATAAAAACGGTCAGTTAAAAAAATCTAGCAGTGCATCACTTAGAAATTCAAAATTATCTCAGCATCAGAATGATTGTAGAAATGGTTTTCATCGATAAAAACACTGGTAGGTAAATTTCACAAGAAGCTCTGAACATAAGAGAAGTTTGTGAAAAAAAAATCACAAGTGAAGCTTCTGAGATGACTAACAGAAGAAGTAAACACAATTTTTAAAAATGTGATCCTATGCAAAGGATGAATCCAGTCTGCACTCAAGGGAACTCAGTTCAGTTCTGTTCCTGAAGTGAAAAAGAAAACGATGGAGCTTCTGAGACGACTAACAGAAAAAGACCTGCTGCACTGCTTTGATCAGTGGAAGACCAGAATGCAGTGGTGTGGAGTTACATTAAAATATATTTACAGCATTAATCTCTTTATTTAAAAGCAACCATTCACTTTCAAATCTATCCAGGAAAGTCATCTGATTAAAAGAGTTTAATTGTATACAAGGTCAATAAGCTAAAAGATAAACACAATGTACATTATAGATATAATTTATTATCTTCTTAATAAAATTTATGAAATATAGACCAAATAACATGCATTAAAAATGTTGTCCAGAGAATTGTGTGTGTGTGTGTGTGTGTGTGTGTGTGTGTGTGTGTGTGTGTGTGTGTGTGTTATTTAGGTGTTTTCAGTGTGTATAATTATTAGGTATTTTGTAGAGGATCACTGACTCGGTCCAGTAGGAAACCTCGCCGGACGAGTATTTAAATCCCTCATCTGGATGTTTACAATGTTTAATTTTTTATGTTTTGGGTCATAATGCTCTCAATTAAATTATTTTTTTGCTATATTGTATTAATCCTGCAAGGATTAATACAATATAGCCCAGTTGGGGGTTCGGTGCCTTGCTTGAGGGCACTTCAGCCATGAACGTGGAGGAAGGGAAGGTGCAGCTCACTCCACCTTCCTGTTTGTTCGGGAATCAAACCTCTAACCATTAGGCTACGGCTGCCCCCTGACATTTGTTGTCAGTTGCGTAACAAACTATACATGTTTAGGTTCCTTAAGATCAGACGAGTAATTTGTGATGCATTTTGATACAATTGGGACAGTTTTAAATTTTTTACCCCGATTTGACCTTTGGTTCCCCTCCCAAAAATTCTCTGAACTTTGAAGCAGCAAGCCCACGTCAAAAATGTTCAGCATCCATCAGGAATCTCCAAAACCCTTTCAAACCTATGTTTCCAGATTTTTTCACAGGACCTCCAGGCTGATCCTCTACGAGGATGATGATATCAGAATCTTTTTAGAAAGACTGAATGAGCAGGTACTTCAGAGATACAAATCTTCTTTGTTAGAAAATGCAAGTTCATGCTCCTCCACATCACTGGGAGATCCTGAGGACTGGTGATAGGTCCCACCCTATAAATAGACACCATGAGGAGGACTTTCTCCTTTTGGTCCTTTGGCTCCAAACATTTCCAGACTGATTGTTTGTAGGTGTGTTCCATGTTCCTTTGGATTGTTCATCAATGTCAGAAAAAGGTAAATTTTTGATTGTGATTTGTTTATTATTTATTAATTAATTTGTTTTGCAGGAAAATTTTAATTAATTATTTATTCATTCATTTGCGAACTGATTAATTCTACTAGGGTCACAGGGAGCATGAAACTCTGTGGTGAAGGCAGGTTACACTCTGAACAGCTCGCCAATCCATCGTAGGTCCAACACACACACACACACCTACATTCACACTCACGCTCACATCCCGGGGCAATTTGAAATAGCCAGTAAGCCTAATGTGTAAGTGCTTGGACTGTGGGAGACTTCATATAAAAACGCCCCTGTTTATTCTGGGACTTTAGGGCGGACATGTTAACCACTACGTCACAGTGCTGCCCATTATATTAATGCCTGATCTAATTTACCCTATTGATAAAATTTTGCGGGTGACATGATGGTGTCATGGTTACCATGTTTCTCTCTCTGCAATAAGATCCTTGGTTTAAGTCTTTGGCTTTTCTGTGTGGAGTCTGCATGCTCTCCCTGTGCTTGTGTGGGTTTTTTAAGGGTGTTTTGGTTTTTCCTACAATCCAAAGTCATGCACATCAGGCTAATTAGCAGTTCCAGATTGTCTGTACGTGTGAGTGTGACTTGTTGTATGTGTATGTTGCCCTGCAGTGGTCTGTCCAGCTGCTTAGAGTGTACCCCGCATTCACCCAGTGTTGGCTAGAATGGGCTCCAACCTCCCTGTGACCCTAATAGTAAGCATGTGGCTATATAGTACTGAATGTTTATGGTACTTTTTATGTAGGTTTGTTAAAATTTCTGTCCATGTTTACAGCCATATCATGACATCATAGTAATCATCATCTACATTTACAATAAAGCAGATTGTTTGAAATATCTGTTTCCTGTTCTTTGTTTCTCCATTTTGAACCTTATCCAACATTCTAATATTACGTTCATTACTTTTAAAAAGAATAGGTTCAATTTACCTTTTAATTAATTTATATTTAACTGACAGACACATAAATGAATTCTTTTCTATTTTATTTTATTTGTTTGTTTGCTTGTTTATTTTTAACAAACATCTTATTTGTTTTTATTTTAAAATTTATTTTAATGTTTTTAAATATAAATAGAGTTCAAATTTAATGCCTGCAACACACTCGTTAAAAGTTGGTACAGAGGTAAGTTTACAATTTTGTTACATCACAATTCCTTTGAATTAAACTTTTTAATCTTTCTGGAACTGAGGATCATTGTTGCAGTTTTGCAACTGAAATTTTTGCTTAACACAAAACAGACACAGGACACGTACAATGTGGTGGATTCAACGGACATTCATTCATTCATTTTCTGAACTGCTTATTCCTAATTAGGGTCGCGGGGAGGCTGGCGCCCATCTCAGCTGACTTTGGGCGAGGGCGGGGTACACCCTGGACAGCTCGCCAGGCCATCGCAGGGCCAACAGTCACAGAACCATTTGCACTCACACTCACACCCAGGGACGATTTGGAACAGTCAATTAGCCTACTGTGCATGTTTTTGGACTGTGGGAGGAAACCAGAGTACCTGGAGGAAATCCACGCAAGCACAGAGAGAACATGCAAACTCCACACAGAAACACCCGAGCTGGGAATCGAACCCAGGACCTTCTTGCTGTGAGGCGGACGTGCTAACCACTACGCCACCGTGCTGCCAATAAACAGACATTTACATCGATAAAGTGGGGAATGGAATAGAAAATTGTGAAGCGCTATGCAGCTGTGCATTGAAGCGACATGGTTGCAGGAGAGGTGCGGACAGATGTTGCTCAGGGGTGCAGGCAGTTGAGGAGTGTCTGGAGTCAGAGAAAGTGAGTGAAGTTGGTATTTCAGCACACAACTGTGAACCTGGTTTCTTTTTATCTGCTCTAAGTAGTGCTCGTATTTTACAAAATGCCTTTACTTGAACTTTGACGTGAATGCGGATGACACTGTGATCGGTAGTGAGAGCAGGAAACAGGTGGTGAAGCAGGTAGAGGTGATGAAGGTGGATGGATTTAAATACCACACATATAGTGTGGTAGAGAAGTGAAGGTTCAGAATGAAACAAAAGTGTAAAATCTTCTAAGTGAAGATAAATTTTGACTCCCAATCAGTCAGTGTAAATTGTGCAGTGATGGTCTGGCGAGCTGTCCAGGGTGTACTCTGCTCTTGCCCAGAATCGGCTGAAATGGGCGCCAGCCTCCCCGCGACCCTAATTAGTATTAATCGTTTCAGAAAATGAATGAATGAATGAATGAATACTATCCCTCTTGCCTTTCTCTGCTAAAGTGACTCAGCAGGGGTCAGACAGGTCTGTTCTTCAGTCACTTCTCATTTCCAGACTGGACTTTACCATGGTGTACAGTGACTAGAAAAAAAGCATTTTATAACAGAAAAATATAATCACAACAGTTAAAGAAATAATGAAAATAAAAAGGTAAATATTCAAAATTGTGATGGTTGAAACATCACCACTCCTAAAACTATTTATAAACTCAATCAGGTGTATTAATCACCTTCTCCTTTGGACCCACCTCTCATCTAACATCAGATGGGATTGGCTGCAGCTTCCCCATGACTCTGATGGATAATCAGGACAGATAATGAATTGATGGATGAAAGAAAACAGTATAATATTTAGATTGAGGTGGACAGGGCAATAACAATATTTTTTTTCAAATCCTTGTAATTGGATACTTTTTAAATTTCATTACTACTACTACTACTACTACTAATAATAATAATAATAATTATTATATTAATAATAATAATAATAATAATAATAATAATAATAATAATAATAAAATCTCTGCTATTGTAGAAAAATAGAAGCGGAGAGATTGTGAAGTCATTACTTTAAAGACGAAAAATGCAAACTTTGGGGGTTTTTGGTAGTGTGAAAAGTCATTTGTTTAAGCCTTTGCATGGACACTGACTTATAGGTGACCTTGTCTTCAGTCAACTGTGACCTTATAGGGTCATCTTTAGGATTTACAATTTTATTCATTCATTTTCTGAACCGCTTAATTTCAATTATCCCATCTCAGCCAACTCTGGGCAAGGACAGAGTACACCCTGGACAGCTCACCAGGCCATTGCAAGGATTTAAAACTTATTATTATTAATATTAGTAGTAGTATTGTTGTTGTTGTTGTTGTTTTGTTGTGGTTATTAGTTGTAGTAGAAGTATTATTAATATCCCAGTGGGTTTCGTGGTTTCTGTAATAATGTATGTTTTTACATGAGAAGGTCTGCTAGCCCTCTACAGAACCTGTTCTCTTGGACAAACATATAGTCACATTCACACTGGGCTCCACCAGAGGGTCAGTCTTTGCAAACAAGTATGGGTCATGGCTTAATAATTTGTACCAAATTCATGAGCGAAATGTATGTAATTCAGTTCAGAGCATTTTTCATTGAAAGATTGCAGAGAATTTAAGTTTCTCAACATCTACTAACCGAAATGAGTGACTAGAAAATTGGGTTTTGTAAAAATGTGAAGGAACTTTATGTGAACAGATCTTCTGCTCCGTCTCGTGTGTTTTTGTTTGAGTTCCATGATTCCTATAAAGTTTTGTAAAATATTTCACAGAGATTGACTTGGCCAGTCATGTGAATGACAGAGAACTGATTAGTTCGTAAACTTTCCTATGAACTTGGGGAGCTGATCAGCAGCCACGACCTCCAGAGTGTCACTGAACAGTTTATTCATCATATTAACAATTAATTCTGATAATTTGAATTAAACTCAATCCTGCTTTCTTTAATTACATACTACACTCAGAATTCACTTGAGTTTTTTTCATTACGGACCCCAGTCTCCTCCCCTTCTGACTTCACCTGCTTTGACTAAGACTAGGACTTTTGACTTTTGCTTAGACTAGGCAAATCCATGCAAGTAGTTTTCATATGATATCGAGACTGATCCAACATAAATAGCCAGTTCAGTGTTTGAGAAAGTATAAAGAGCTCTCAGAGGGACAGTGAGGTGTTCGTGCTGTAAGACTGATCGTCTGCTTTCTTCAGATTTCAGGTATTTTAGTCAGTATATTGTTTTGATCCTTAATATATTTCTTATAAATAATGAGGGGAAATATTTCAACATGCTCAGCTAGGGACCATTTCTTTTTCAACTATACTGGTTTTTCAAAATGTATATATATATAAATGTAACAAGACAAAACAATAACAATAAATGCAATAATTCAGTTTAAGTGTAAAATTCCTGAGAACAACATCAGTTGTTGAATTTAAGGTCAGATTTTCCTTCAGTATGGACCCACTTCAGTCACTTCAAAGTAGGAATGGTTAAGGCGCGGTGGTTGTGTGCAAACAGACAAAGAATCTCCTTATAAACCCAATTCTGTAATAAAGCATAATAAACACATCCACGTTTGTTTTCAATTTGTTCAACCTCAAAATTTATTTCTGACTTTATTATCAGAATTCTGACTGTATGACCAAATAAAGATCCTTGTTCTCTAAAAAAACAAAAAAACAAAAAACAAAAATAACATTCACAACATGATTTCACATCGTAGGGAGCTGAAATGCTTAATTCAACCGCAGCAAAATTTAATTAATTAAATGCAAAATAAAATATATTTATTTGCCAATATTATATATATCTGTTATATAATATATGAAATGTGACTTTAATTGTAACATTATCTGTTTGAAATGTCAGTGACCAACGCAGAGTTACCACCTGTTGCGGCTGTGTGAGTTTGCGGTTTCTGCGTTGTGGTTTCTCCTCCTCTTTCTCCTCAAAGCTGCTGTTTTTCATACGTGGGGGTTCAGAGGTGGAGTGTCTTTGTTGTCTGATTTTTTCATATTTCTGGCTCCTGGTCAGGGATTGAGAGGAGAAGGCAGCAGAAATAAAGCAGGCGTGTATTTTAGTGGAGCGTTTTTGAGGGGGTTACTAAACATTTCCTATAGTGACTGCGATCAACTCCAGAGACCTCATTGCATCAGCCTTTCCTGAAGAAAACCCGGCTTTAATAATACAGCTGCTTTGGGTGCGTTATGGGTGGACATCTATTTTTGAGCTCCTGTTTTACATTTTGTTTTGCCACTCAACACAAGGTGACATTTTGGGTTACGTGTTAACTTGCTTATTAACTAATGTAAACAACCAAGGCATGAGGCGTTGTGCATGAGAATGATGATGTAACGTGATGATTGTGTTTTTATGTTGTTGCATGAGGATGATGATGATGCAATGTGATGTTTGTATTGTTGTGCATGAGGATGATGAGCTAACGTGATGATTGTGTTTTTATGTTGTTGCATGAGGATGATGATGATGAAGCAATGTGATGTTTGTATTATTGTGCATGAGGATGATGAGCTAAAGTGATGATTGTGTTGTGTTGCCTGAATATGATGAGGCAATGTAATGACTGTTTTGTTGTGTTGTATGAGGATGAGGAGCTAATGGTTGTGTTGTGCATGTGGATAATGAGGAGATGTGGTGATTGTTTTGTTATTTTGTTGCATGAGGATGATGAGGTAATGTGATGATTGTGTGTTAGGGAGAGATAAGGCAGATGGACCCAAAAATCTGGACAAACACAGGAGCGGGCGAAAAGCAAAGAACGCTTCTCGTTCACGAAGCCGGTTGTCGACTCGGATTGGGAGGTCCACCAAGTCCTTGAATTCGGCCGGAGGGGAGCAAGGCATGGGGAGCAAGGCAATCCTTTATCTCGCCACTCAGCCCGCTGACGAAGGCATCCATGATGACCAGGAAATTCCAACCGCTATCGGGGGCCAGCGTGCGGTACTCAATGGCATAGTCGACTACCCTTAAGAAGCCTTGGCGCAGCCCGAGTATGGCTCTAGACGCATCGTGAGCCGGGAAGGAGTGGTCAAACATGCGGGTGAGTGTTTCTTTGAACTCCTTGGTTCTTTTGCAAACCCACTCAACGGTAGCCCACGTCGCGGCTCTACCCGAAAGGTGGGAGATCATGAACGCGACCTGTGCTTGTTCAGACACGAAGTCGGCAGGGTCGTTCTGGAAATGTAACTTGCACTACACGTGGAAGGAGTAACATTTTCCAGATTCACCCGCATACTTTTCCAGTGGGGCTAGATGAACGGGATGAGGTGGGGGATTCACTAAGGGCAGTGGGGAAACTGGCGGAATAGGCGGAGGTGGGACCATATCAGACTGGCGGTGAGTTGGCTTAACTGTGAGCTCAGCTGGCTCACCTGTGCCAAAATGTCTCGTTGAAAGCGGTCCTGGCGGTCCGCGAGTTCCTGCACTCCGGTGGATACGTTGGCTAGCTGGGACTCATGGGACCTAACGAGCTGCTCCTGAGCGCCCAGAGCCTGGCAGATCGAATCCCTGTCCGCTGGGTCCATGACTGGCCAGATCGTAATGTTAGGGAGAGATAAGGGAGATGGACCCAAAAAGCAGGACAGACACAGGAGTGGGCGAAAAGCAAGGTCCTTTTATTGAAGACAGCATAAGTCATACGTTACTAGACCGAGAGAGTACTGTGAGCAAAAACAATAACGTGAGCAAAACGAGACGAGAACGCTGTGACGGCACAAGACGATCTGGCGCTGGAGCCCTGGAGGTGCGGGGCTTATATCCAGGCTGTGATGGGAATCAGGTAGGAATGATCAGTTGTATTGTTGCACAAGGATAATGAGATAATGTGATGATTGTGTTGTTGCATGAGGAAGATGAGGTAATTTAATGATTGCGTTGTTGCATGAGGATGATGAGGTAATGTGTTGATTGTGTTGTTGTTTTGTTGCATAAGGATGATAGGGTAATGTGATTGTTGAATGAAAATGAAGAGGTAATGTGATGATTGTGTTGTTGCATGAGGATGATGAGGTAATGTGATGATTGTGTTGTTGCATTAATAAGATGAGGTAATGTGATGATTGTGTTGTTGCATGAGGTTGATGAGGTAATTTAATGATTGCGTTGTTGCATGAGGATGATGAGGTAATGTGTTGATTGTGTTATTATGGTGTTGCATGAGGATGATGAGGAAATGTGATGATTGTGTTGTTGCATGTGGATGATGAGGTAATGTGATGATTGTTGCGTGAGGATGATGAGGTAATGTGATGATTGTGTTGCTGCATGAGGATGATGAGGTAATGTGATGATTGTTGCGTGAGGATGATGAGGTAATGTGATGATTGTGTTGCTGCATGAGGATGATGAGGTAATGTGATGATTGTGTTGTTGTTTTGTTGCATAAGGATGATAGGGTAATGTGATTGTTGAATGAAAATGAAGAGGTAATGTGATGATTGTTGTGTGAGGATGATAAAGTAATGTGATGATAGTGTTGCTGCATGAGGATGATGAGGAAGTGTGATTGTTTTATGATATATAAACATATCATAACATTTATTTTAGTAACATTTAAAGACAGCTACGCAGAACAACGTATTGTTATTTTTATAATATCTTACATTTGTGAAAATGACAGGAGCGAACACCCACATACAAAAATATTTTGGTGAAAGTGATGTCCTTCTGTCTCACTGCAGCAACCCATGCAGCATGACGTCTCTTTGCAATATACTCTACGTAGCTTCATTTCCAGTTGGGAAACCTGAAAAATCCAACACCACGCTCAACTGTTCTACTGTTTGAGTTACATCTTTTCACGCAACACCGATGTCCCATTTCTCACACAAAAACCAATCCTTGGCTCTGTTACGCACTGTACTGTTTACCTGCTGAAATGGCAATAACGAGCCAAAATGCACTGCGGCTTTCCGAGAGTAACGTTCCAGAGGCTGAACCCACGATGCTTCTTTGGCGGGAAATTTGACTACTCAAACGAACAGATCAGCCATTTTGAAACAACAACAGCAATAGCAACCACCAGTACATGCAATGACTCTGTATATATATATATATACAGTGAGAGTAAAAAGTATTTGATCCCTTGTGGATTTTGTTGGTTTGCCCACTAATAAAGACATGATCATTCC
>JAOUQZ010045414.1:0-10421 GCA_028564935.1 Neosilurus hyrtlii | reverse complement strand
ACACACACACACACACACACACACACACACACACACACACACACACACACACACACACACACACACACACACAGATCATTTTGTGATCTTAGCAGGAAACAAGTTCGCACTCTGAAGTGACTGTTGAAGACCCATCCCTATTTGTCTTTCCTTTTTTTCCCTCTGTATTCTGTTTTTTCCCCCCTCTGTTCATACCTGTTTCCAGAATGTTTGGTTGTATCCTCAAGTATACATTTGAGCAATGATTGTGGTGCACAATTAAACTCCCCATTGCAGTTGAT
This sequence comes from Neosilurus hyrtlii, assembly GCA_028564935.1. Taxonomy (NCBI): domain Eukaryota; kingdom Metazoa; phylum Chordata; class Actinopteri; order Siluriformes; family Plotosidae; genus Neosilurus; species Neosilurus hyrtlii. The sequence goes on along the minus strand of JAOUQZ010045414.1, from coordinate 10,140 downwards.
GCGTTTCTGGTTTGTGCCCGACTACAACAGTTTAATTTGGGGGGTTAATAGAAATAAGAAAACACAACCAGACAGAAGGAGATATAACCCCAATCACAAACCAGTTTGGATGTTGTGTAAAATGTGACTCAAAAGCGAATGCAATGATTTGCAAAGCTCATAAACCCATATTCAGAACTGATCATGGAAAACATACGAAATATTGACAGTGAGACGTTTTACTTCATTCTTTTGACAAACCCTTTAATCCGAATAGGGTTGCTGGGAGGCTGGAGTCTCTCAAATGACTCTGAGAAGGAGGAGTACACCCTGAACTGTATGCTAGTCCAGACACTCAATTTAGGGCAAATGGCCAATTAGCCCAAGATGCATGCATTTGGACTTTGCACTTTGCACAGTCAACAAAGGAACACCCTCACTGAGCCTGCTAACCACTTCACACAAGATTTTACTACTTCATAAAAATGTTAGCTCATATTAAGTGGAATGGAAATACCGAATTAAAAACAGGCATTTTGGATGACAGGCTGGGCTCAAGCACACTTCCAGAAATCATTGTCGTCCTGTCCCCCAGTCCCCATCTCACCCCTTCACCAAACCAAGAAAAGTTTTGCCTCCTGAGTGGTGTAGCAAGAAAGTGTGCTGTTATCACCTAGGAGATCACATACAATAAGCTCAATAAGCGAGAATGAGCTCGATGACCTCAGGGCCAGGCTACAGTTCCAGAGAGATTTTCGGGACTGCAATCTCCACTGCTTCACCAAGACATGGCTGAACCCAGCGGTGCCCACACCATCCAGCCAGCCGGGTTCTTCTCGGTTCACCGCATGGACAGAACAATGGAATCGGGAAAGTCAAGGGAAGGCAGCGTAGGTTTTATGATGAACAGTACCTGGTGCATTAGCGCGAACATTTTTCCTCTCACGCGCTCCTGCTCACCCAACCTGAAACTACTGACCATCAAATGTCGTCCTTTTTATCTACCTCGGGAGTTTACTTCAGTCATAGTCAGCGCCGTTTATATTCCACCTCAGGCGGACACGGACACTGCTTTATACGAGCTGCATGAAGCTCTCACACAGCGCCACACTCAGCACCGGGACGCTGCGCTTATTGTGGCGGGGGACTTTAACAGTGCCAACCTCAAACACGCAGCGCCAAACCTCTATCAGTACATCAGCTGCCCCACCAGGGGTGAAAGAACACTGGACCACTGCAACACAGCAGTTAAACACAGTTACAAGGCACAATCTCGCCTTCCGTTTGGAAAGTCTGACCACGCCGCTATCGTTCTCATGCCTAAATATAAACAAAGGCTCAAGCAGGAAGTTCCGGCTCAGAGGGAGGTGTCACGCTGGACGGACCAATCGGTGGCCGCTCTGCAGGACGCTCTGGATAACGCAGACTGGGACATGTTCCAGCGCAGCTCTGATGACATCATGTTTACAGAAGCAGTTGTGGGATTCATTGGGAAAATAGTGGATGACGTAGTTCAGAAGACTCTCACCAGAGCGTTTCCTAAACACAAGCCATGGTTGGATAAATCTGTCCGCGATGCTCTGAGGTCCCTTTCCGCTGTAGTGTATCGGATCGAGTGCTGTGTCAAAAGTTTTAGCTTAAGAAAGTAGTTACACATACTTTTTTTGAATGGAAAAGATCCATACACACTTTATATCATGTTGTCTGCTGTGCTTATATTTTGTCTCAGACAAACAAAAAATGGCTTATTTCAAAGGTTTATGACCTAAAATTTGAGGCTTGGCCTTGCAGCTGAGGCATGTAATGTTTGCGTATCACTGGTAGCTGGGATTGAAAGCAATATCAGATGTTAAAAACCCACCAAGCTACCATGGCGACCAGGAAGGATTATCTCATTAGAATATGGAGGATCTGGATAGGCAGTAGTATCTAGGAGAAGCTGGAGGGACCACATCAGAAGGACATAGTGGGTACAGTCTGGTAGTAGGTGATACAAATGATACAAATTTCAGTAAGACCTGTTGGAGGACCAGCTGGAACAGTCATATCAAGTACAGAACCTGAAAGCAAGTGATGTAATGCAGTCTCATGATGTCAATAGAATCAGGACAAACATCCAGATGTTTTTTGTCTCTTTGAAGAGATGGAAGGTCTCTACTTCATAGTATATCGGTACGCAAGCTCTCCACCCACTCATGTCACTGCTAAGTCTGAACAACATGTTGTACCTTCTCTCGCACATGTGACATCAGATGCAGAGCATACTATACTTGACTCTACAAAAGAAGACGTCCAGAATGCCTGAACGATGGCCTTTATTGTCCAAAAACATATCACATACTGTTAGCAAGGGTTGTACTCTATTTCAAAGTTTCTCACATCTGTGTTTTCTTACTTTACCAATCATGCATTACAATCAACTTAATGAATTACTGCCAAAGCCATTCTGATAAACCTGAAATTCTACCAGCTTCTGAAAAGGAATTCACAGTATTTTCATTGTACAGTTGGTTTTTAGTGTTCCTGTGACAGCAAACTATTTCATTTCACTTTAAACTTGCATCTACCAGGACTAATTATCAAGTACATCATATTCTTTTTTAAAAACTTATTTACAATCTGCACAGATTGAGTCCAGGTCCTCATCTGTAGGAGCTTTTCCTTCCAAAGATCACCTCTGACTTGTACGTTAAGGGCTAGATTTAATAAGTAGGGCAAATTAGCATGAGGCTAAAAGGAGTGCAGAAGGGAGTGGTCAGTTCTATTGTTGATCTTTGCAGACTAACAACATGCAAATTAATGTAAATAGATGCTAGCAGATGATTGTAAAATGACCAATCTAAATTCTCTTTTTTTACCATATGATCTTTTTCGGGCAACGTTCATGGAAAAGGGTCTAGCTGCGGTCTCGGAGACCACAAGAACCGCCCACTTTCCAACACACCCATTCCAGTACCCAACACACCCCATGAAATAACATAAACAGCCGGAAGTACTGCCGGAAATTCCCAACCCTAACCACAACCTGAGGTCTAATGAGGTTAAAGTATTGTGCAAGATGGTGGTTCATCAAAGTGGGCGTGTCACATAGTAGGAATGTCATAATCAGGTCACATAATCAGTTATCACAATCTGCTTACATTTAGATTTATGGCATTTGACACACACATGCAGTATTTGCATTCCTGAGCAGACATGGGGAGTCACAAAATAATATTTTAAACAGAAAATGTTTATCTACACACGTTTTCTGTGATTTCAACCAAGATTTATTCCGCCTTTGAGCTGACAGGCTGTTTTTCAGTCACACAATCTTACAATCTACAACAAATTAAGACTTTTATCCTGCAGTGAAATGAAAACTTTTTTTCTGTTTATTTTTTTTACCTGGATTCTGGTTGTTTTTTGGGTCTAAATTTTTACTAGAGAAAAAAAAAATTATCAAACAAGGTATCAAGTTAGATGCTAAAACTGGCAATTACCTGAATAATTGACATTAATTTTTTAAATAAATAAATAAATAAAAACTAACTCAGGTGACATGATGGCTTCCTCACAGCAAGAAGCTTGTGGTTTCAAGTCCCGGGCACAGCGAAACTGCTTCCACATGCTCCCCAAGCTTGTATGAGTTTTTTTCCAGGTACTTTACTCCAGGTTTACTTCTATAGTCCACAGACACATTAGGCCAATTGGCTGTTCGAAGGATGTGCGTGTGAATGGTTATGTGTGTTGGCACTGAGATGGACTGGTGAGCTGTTAATGGTGCACCCTGCCTTCAGCTGAGATAGGCTCCGGCCTCCTCATGACCCATGTAGGATTAAGCAGCTCAGCAAAAGACGTCTTTTGAAAATACTAGACAACCTTCCTCACATAATAATTGACTACAGGCACTATGGGGTACCATGCCAGAAACCAGACAAAGTGAAACTTAAAAAACAGTGACTACAAAAACAGCATTTACTTCCGTTTCAGTTACATTACTGAGTTAAACAGAGACAGGTATATCTCAGGATGGCTCCTTTCCATGTCGTCAGACACTTATAACAGTATGAGTCAGTCAGTGGTGAAAACAAGCAGATCATTTTAATTTGCATGTTTGCCCCACAGGATTCCACTGTATAACATATTTTTCAGTTCCATTTAGTGTCATAAAACACGGTTTTAATCCCAATAAAGGCTCAGGAATACTGGAGCTTATCTCAGCCGAAAATGGTCAAAGGCAGAGTAGATTCTCAACAGTTCACCAAACCACTGCAGGGCCAACACAGACACAACCATTCACACTCACACCTAGGGGCTGAACTACACCCTCTCCATTGGTTTCCTGTAGCTGTTCGCATTAGATTCAAAACACTAATGCTTGCCTACAAAGCCAAAAATAGACTTGCACCCGCCTACCTCAAAGCACTTACCACACTCTCTCTGCTCGTCTAGCAATGATATACTGGTTCCTCCTTCTATCAAAGGACAAGGAAAAATGCGTCTAAACGTTTTTCTGTTGTGGCACCAAGGTGGTGGAATGAACTTCCTTTAGACGTCGGGACAGCTGAGTCACTCGGTGTATTCATACGACTGCTAAAAATTGATTTATTAATTTACTCTCTGTGACTTTAAAGCACTTTTGTAAGTCTCTATGGATAAGGGACTCTGCTAATGGCACTACGCCACTGTTAGATCAATTTTATTTATTTTTGAACATTATTCAACATCATTTTATTTAAAAATAAATATATTAATAATAAAAAAGGACCCAGAATGATGGGACAGGGTGCATGTTAAAATATCTGTTTCAATTTAAATTGTGATATTAAAGGGAACCTCTTACAAATACACATGTGACCCAGTCTGGCAAAATGAGTCACAGTGACCAAAAATTCAAAATTGAGTTAGCCGTACCATTTAAAAGAGCAGACTCTAAGCTTTTAAACGGTACGGCTAACTCAATTTAGAATTTTTGGTCACTGTGACTCATTTTGCCAGACTGGGTCACATTTGCAGTACGGTCAGCAACACAAAATAACTGAGGAAGCCTTTCTACAGCTCACTGTGAGTCTTTAGTAAATTCCAACGGTATTCTAGCACCAAAAGAGGGATTGCACTGGTCCATACCATTCAGAAATCTCACCCTCAGTATTTAAATCCATATCCAGACTTCTGTAAATCAGTTTTTATAAAAATGTCCACTGTGAAGTGTTACAGAGAGTCCAGTCTGAAACCAAAGGAACAGCAAACGCCACACTTTCATTATTGATTTATTTGCTTTAACATTTGGGTTTGAGATCAACGATGGACATCAGACAACAACCACAATTACAGTTTTTATTTCTTGAAATTTGCACCAAAATGTGTTAAGGTTGGAAATTGATTTATTTCTATAAAAAAAAATATATATATTATATTCATTTTAATTTATTTATTCTTTTTATTTATTTATTTTAATGATTATTTTTGAAAAGCCATGCTCAAAACCTCGGAAAATTCCTCAGACAACATAAAACAGCACAGAACGCCATTCCGTGTTAGATGCTGTGACTGTGAGATTTTTCTGCCTCAAAATAGTTCTACTCTCTAAAGATTTTTAGAACTGCAAGGCTGCTGTTCTATCGCTGCCTTGCAGCTTTTTTTATGTTTTCTATAAAAAAAAAAAAAAAAAAATATCTACCTACATTTAGCTTTAAATGATATTTAGTTTTATCCGGCCTAAGCAACCCAGAACACACACAAAAGAGACACAACACAGCACTCGGTCCGATACACTACAGCTTTAATATCAGAATTAACTGGTATCCTAGTAATCCAGCAGTGGCATTTCTCATAGAGCATTCACGGATCCCCATATTCTTAAGATTACTAAAATCATACCCAGGAAGATCAGAAGGTGATTATACCTTGGAGGTAAATTCCGAACATGACCAGATAAACAAAAAGCAGAGATGAATTTACTGGAATTTACTGGGTGGGGACGTAGTGTAGGTGGGATGCTGGAAGGTTTCTTCGGAGTCGGGCGTGTGAGCTATGCAACACACTCCACCTGACCTTTCGTTATTGACTTCTTTAAGAGGAAACCTGCTTTGTGGGGACAACTGACGAAGGAAACACAATAAAGAAGAAGCCAAGAAGCACAACTTGTAGCAACAGACCTGAGTACGTGACATGACAACTAGTTTCTACATTCTTTTATTATGAATCTGCAGTAACTTGGACGCAAACGCATGCACAACATCAGACTTGCTTGGTGTATTATTAGCAAAACATTTCACCTTTATTCAGGGACATCAAATTAGAACTACTTTTTTTAAATGCAGCAAAAGCCTTGATATTAGATTTGACCTGCTGCTGGCACCGAACGGTCAAAGAATAAGCTACCAAATTATATTCTCCTTGTTGTACCTCTACCGTGTGTCCCAAGTTGAAATGTAATTTTAATTTCTGTTTATTTACCTTAAATTATTTAAGTTCACATTTTCAGGTTTTTCTTGTACAAAAAAAATTATACAGCAATTGACAGAACCACCCAAGAGGTAGAAAAGTACAGTTTAGCATCTATTTATGCCTGTGTACAGACACGGACTTCATTATTTTATTATATACACAGACACCTTAATCAAAATTAACAACCCATTCATAAATGTATCGAGTGAGGGAGACAGAAAGAGAGAGAGAGAGAGAGAAACAGAAAGGCCTAAAGTCAAATACATATTTTTATGACATTTTCTATTGTATAGGGTTCAGTGCTAAGCTGACTGGCACTCTTTAATTAAACTGAACATATTTACCCCTCTTAATTACCCTGCTCCATGTTTCATGTGCAAAGACACCGCAACATTTTGGAATTAAAACTTCCTTAACTGACATCAATATTTTATTTAAGCGTTCCGTGCATCAGACGTGGCACTGTGCGGTTTAGAAAATTTCCACGTAAGTTCAACAGCAGGTCAAGGTGTTCCAAGCCAACAGTCTTTCTCACCTCAGGGTGACATACCTGCATTCATGACTAACTACTAGTTTCACACACACACATACACACACACACACACACAATACAGGGAAGAAAAAAAAAAAAAGATACCAAGCATATGGGCATATTTATCCAGGCTGCTTTCTAAAATAGAGGCCAGGACACAATCCTCAAAAATCTCTAGAAAGTGGAACATTCAGCTGAGCATAACGACAGAGCGTTGATAAGGAAAATGCGTCTAACCGTCGAGTTGCTTTGGGAGCATCAAAATAAACCTATAGCGTGTGTCCATCTGTTCATCCAGCTGCCCCTCCGGCGTACGTGTACACACAGAATGCGCATTCGAGGTCTGGAGAGTGTTGCGTGCGTATGTGATGTCACACATGGTGACACGTCTAGTGTAATACGTATACCTCATACAAGTTTGAAACCTAGGAAGGAAAAATATTTATATAGAAATAGAAACAAGGGCACTAAATACAAATAAAATATACAACCAGAATAAAATGGGAACATTTTTAATTATTAAAGCACCTTTACTCAGCAGATTTTATACTTCAAAAAGGAAAAAAAAAAAAAGTAATTAAAAAAAAATTCAGGGAGAGAGTAATATAGAGACCAAGAGGCATATAATACTCTGGTCACGTGATGACATCATCGTTAATGACATGAAATAAATGAACAACTAATGATACTATTACTAAATTGTTCTCTAAAACAATGAATAGATAAATAAGAATGAACTTGTGTAATTGTGTAGCTTTTTCTGTAAAACAAAACACTAATCCCAAAGACTCAGTTCAAAATTAAGAACGAGAGTTGACCAATAATCCACATCTGAGGGACTCCAGTAGTGTGAGTGTGAGCTATTTAAGACCTGGAGGGTCTCCCGAAGTGAAGCTGAAATGATGTTAAACCTTCCCAGTTTACTTCCCCCAGTGCTTGGTAAGAAATTGCCATGAGTGCGTGTAAAAATGCCACAGTGTTACCAGCTTGGCTAATTCACAAGGGTGATTTTTGGTAGGTCTACACGTCATTTTGCCTAAAGAGAATCAAGACCCTATTTCAAAGATGGATCACTGTGTTAGGTGCACTTTGAGTATCACTAGGGGCAAATGAGGTAATGCTGAGGTGGTACAAGAACAGCGTTGTTTTGGAAAGACTTGTGTTATGTGGAAAGTGACCTGAAATGCTGACTACTCTATAAACTCCCATCCATATATATTTCAGCACCTGAAATATCTCCTCCTCTTAATATCACTGTATCCATGGAACGAGTTGCAGGTTGAACAAACTGCCAGCATGTAGAATCCTGTTTATTATATCACCACTGGGCTGAATTCTTTTACATAGAAAAGCACAACCATAATTCAATCCACAGTTCTTCAAAGTGAACTTCACTGTAAATTTTAAGAGGAAAGTTACAACTGCACATTATTTTTGTAATAAAGTATTTACATAACTCTCCCAAGTAAAATGAATATTTATTTCATAGTTATTTATAGTACTTAAGGGCTGGCAAGCTAAGCAAAGTACTGGTTAACAAATGAATTAACATGAAGTAAATCATTTTATTTTTATTTATTATCGAGGCTGGAGCCCATGTCAGCTGATTCCGAGTTAAGGAGGAGTACAGCTTGAACAACATACCGTGCCATCGCACGACCAAAACACACAACCACAAGGGAAATTTGGAACAGCCAATTAACATAATGTGCATGCCTTAGAACCCGGAGGAAACCCACGCAAGCACAGGGAGAACATGCAAACTCCACACGGGAAAGCCTTCACCATGCATGAGGTTCGAATCCAGTACCTTTCTAACTGCTGCACTACAGTGTTACCCCATCAGCCATGAAACACCAACATGAAACTACAGTAGCAAACTTTATTAATGAACTAAATTAATAAATAATAATAATAATAATAATAATAATAATAATTATTATTATTATTATTATTGCCCTGCGATGGCCTGGCGAGCTGTCAAGGGTGTACCCCGCCCTCGCCCAGGGTCGGCTGAGATGGGCGCCAGCCTCCCCGCGACCCTAAGTAGGAATAAGCGGTTCAGAATATTATTATTAATATTATTATTATTATTATTATTATTATTATTATTATTATTATTATGACCAAACTAACTGGTTAACACTTCATGTAATATTCTGGAAGAAACTCGAGTTTATTTGTAATTGATGCACAAGTTATCAGCTAGAAAGACATTTTAAAATTTTCAACAAAGAAAATAACCTCACTTTTTTCATGACTAATTCTAGACATCAAACTTGACATATAATTTTTAAAAAATCCCATTTCCACCAACTCTTTATTCTCCATGTAAACCTGAACTCCTTACCAGCCTCTGAACCTGCTCTGTTAACCACAGCTGGAAAAACAAAAACAGTACTTGCAACTTTAGCCACTGACTGCATCTGGGGATGTAAACAGGTCTGTTGTTTCCAGCCATATTTTAAGTGTCAGGTCTCCATTGCACTCAAACCTGCCGCACAATGACGTCATCAACGCATCGAAATTAATTCGAGATGATTTATCTCCATCTGGTGGTCACATGAGGTATAACAGGGCAGTGAAGGGGGGGGTGTCAATGATATTTATTTAAGTTTATACACACACACACACACACACACACACACACACACACACACACACACACACACACACACACATATATATATATATATATACAAAACACTATTCAAACATATTATTTCAAATACACAACAAACATTATTAAATACTAAATATTAATGCAGAGCATATACTTTAAATTTGAAAGACAACAAACAGCACTTAGTATTGATAAAAAGCACTTTGTTGTATTTACAAAAAGGCAAAAAAATACATTATTTAAACATGAAAAAACACAACGCATTTTGCATCCATCTGAATTCTTATTGATTAAAGATATACACAAATGCATGTCCATGTGAACTTTTAGGCAATGTCCAAATACTGTATACATTCATTCATTCATTCATTCATTTTCTGAACCGTTTAATCCTATTTAGGGTCGCGGGGAGGCTGGTGCCCATCTCAGCCAACTCTGGGCGAGGGCAGGGTACACCCTGGGCAGCTCGCCAGGCCATCGCAGAGCCAACAGTCACACAACAGCCAATTAGCCTACTGTGCATGTTTTTGGACTGTGGGAGGAAACCGGAGTACCCGGAGGAAACCCACGCAAG
>JAOUQZ010045413.1:0-10423 GCA_028564935.1 Neosilurus hyrtlii | reverse complement strand
CTTTTACATGCCTCCCACCATAGACAGTGAGAGACATGGCCGGCATTTGATAACCCAGTTAGCTGCACTGGGGGGGCAGCAGTGACAACCCGTCGATAGTGGGGCTTGAACTCCCGACCATTGAACCTTGAACCGGCCACCACTGCCCCACGATGGTTTATTTTTTCAATTTAAATAATAACATTGATTAGTGACGCCGCCGCCTGCTAAAAGTGATTGTGATAAACTGTGAGTGTCTGTGGTTTAGATCCAAGCATTTTTGACGCGGAAAAATGTTTTAGTCCCAGAATTGCAGATCAATGAGGTCACACCATTACCATGTAGTATATACTAACAATATTTAGATCCATCCTTGTCGTTATATGTACCTTCGGTTCTTTTCTGTGGGGACTGGACAGGTTGTGGTATACATTTTGTTCTTTTAATATTCCTATTATGTTCTAGAACAGAGGTTCCCATCTCTGGTCCTGGAGAACCCACTGCCCTACGCAATTTAGTGTTTTCTTTGTTCCAGACACACCTGATTTAACTAATTAGCTAATTAGCAGTCCTTCATGACTTTAAGTGGGTGGGATGGAGCGGCGAATGGGCAGGACAGAGAATCCTCCAGCAGCAGAGTAGTCCGGCAGGGTTGGGAACGTCTGTTGACCTACATTTCATTTTTGACACTTTTAATAGCCCTGGAGGCTATATATATATATTTACATGTGACTCTAAATTGCATAAATAAATAAGATAAACACAAGGTAATCTACTATTTGGATCACACAGTTCTTATATCAGATATCAGGCCTGTGTGAATCTCATTGTTTCTTCAGGTTTCGCTGGAGGCGAAGGCTGCTCGTCATCTCCACCCCGGATGATGAAGAATGGGCTTATCAGCAGCAGCTCCAAGCCCTGAGCAGTCAGGCCTGCAACTTGGGTGAGGTAGTCAATAAAAATGATATGTCTCTGGATAAAAATAAGGACACATACCCTTAAGTGACCCTGATGATTTTCTGTATGCATGTGACACACAGCCATGATTTCAGGCACAGCAACACAGTAAGAAGTGACATTTGAACTGAGATTTTTCTCAATTAAATAAGGGGTGGTGCAGTGGCATAGTGATTTATATCTCCAACTCACAGTAAGAAGGTCCTGGATTCGAGTCCCGGGCTTGGTGAGACTGTTTCTGTGTGGAGTTTGCATGTTCTTCCCATGCTTGTGTGGGTTTCCTCCGGGTACTCTGGTTTCCTCCCACAGGTCAAAGACAAGCACATTAGGCTCACTGGCTGTTCCAAATTGCTGCTAGGTGTGAGTGTGAATGGTTGTGTGTGTTTTGGCCATGCAATGGTTGCCCAGAATCAGCTGAGCTAGGCTCCAGCCTCCCTGTGACCCTAGTAGGAGTAAGCAGCTTGGCAAATAAGTGAGTGAGAGAGAAGTTAAATTAAGTATGATGGGTAGTAGCTGCGGGTGGCACGATGGCACAGTGGTTAGCTCGTCCGCCTCACAGCAAAAAGGTTCCTGGGTTTGATTCCTGGGCTCGGGCGTATCTGTGTGGAGTTTGCATGTTCTCCCCGTGCTTGAGAGGGTTTCCTCCAGATACTCTGGTTTTCTCCCACAGTCCAAAAAGATGTACAGTAGGCTAATTCGCTTTCGCACTAACGCTGTTAACTTCACCACTCACTACATTAGTTCAAAATACAAACTCTCATCAAATGTGAGACATTCAGTCATTTATATAATGCACCACTTAAGTGGTGGTGGGTACTATCTCATCCAACTCTGTGTGAAGGCGGGGTACACCCTGAACAGCTCACCTGTCCTTCGCAGGGTGAACACACACACAATCATTCACACTCACGTTCACACCTAGGGGCAGTTTGGAACAACAGCTAGCCTAATGGGCATGTCTTTGGACCGTGTGGGGAAACCAGAACACCTGGAGGAAACCCACACAAGCAAACTCCAATGAGAAATGTCCTTGCCTAACCGGGACTTGAACCCAGGACCTTCTTGCTGTGAGGTGAAAGTGATCAACACTATACCACTGTGCATAAAGTGTAACTAATAAACAGAGGTGCTGCTGAGTCCTCTTAAGTATTGTTCATACTTTATATACATATACAGTATGTTTTACACCAAAAACTAACTTATGCATAATATTTAGAATGCGTTTTGAAAATGTCATTTTTGTTACCGTAAAATAGGATTTTCCTGTTTTACTCTCTGGAAAGTGAATTGTAGATGAGAAGCCATTTTCACACTGCATTCATTCCATAAATCTCAATCCCACAGTCATGAATCTGGTGATTATGCCTCCCTGCATATCCAAATTAAAATTTTATTAAAAATTAGCATATCCAAATTAAAATTTTATTAAAAATTAGCATATCCAAATTAAAAAGCTCAGGCAAGGGTAAGAATTTCAATAATATATGCTAGGGATGCAGGGTCTCAGCTGACACTGGGTGAAGGCGGAGTACACCCTTGCCAGTCCATTGGAACAGCCAATTAGCCTAATGTGAGTTTCTTTGGACTGTGGGAGGAAACCGGAGTTCCCAGATGAAACCCACACAAGCACAGGGAGAACATGCAAACTCCGCACAGAAATGTCCTCACCGCGCCTGGGACTCGAACCCAGGAGCTTCCTGCTGTGAGGTGGATGTGCTAATATCTACACCGCCATGCCAGTTTCCATGTAACACAGCGTTTTCCATTCCTGGTGTTTCACATTTAAGTGTTTTTTTCAGCAAAAAACACTCATTTAAACTCAATTATCAGGCAGTTAGCAGTTATCTGAGCAGAGGAGAAAACATTACAATGTGCAACACTATACTAAGAATGGGAAACATTGTGATATATAGTCAGTAAACAGCCACATTCCTGACTGGCTCCTACTGCAGTTCATGAGTCACTGGGTATATGATGCTTTCTTTAAATAACATGAAGGCCGTCTGCAAATACTCCCAAAGGGAATCTTCTCTCGCTCTGCCAATTACTGCACATGTGTACTGCTGCCATTTTATTTTGCTGCACTTGCCAGGGATTTTAACCAAATGGCCTTTTTGAAGAAAAATGTTCTTGGCTGCCTTTACTGGCATTACTGTTTCTTATTTGTTGTGAAGTAGCCCCAATTTAAACACTTGCACAGGTCATATGTCATTAATAAAACAAAGACGACGCTCACTACTGATTCATTTACTGAACCGCACAATCCTACTACTAGTGTCACTGGAGCCTCTCTCAGCCAACACTGGCCGAAGGCGGGGTATACCCTGAATAGCTCGCCAGACCATTGCAGGGTCAACGCACAATCATTCACACTCACACCTAGGGGCAGTTTGAACAGCCAATTAGCCTAATGTGTATGTCTTTGGGCTGTGAGAGGAAACTGGTGTACCTGGAGGAAACCCACGCAAGCACAGGGAGAACATGCAAACTCCACACAAGCGCCGTCACCGAGCCTGGGGATAAAATCCAGGACCTTCTTGCTGTGAGGCGGACGTCCCAACCATGGAGCCTATCTCCGATGACACACATTCCAACACACATAACCGTTCACACTCACTCCTAGGGGCAATTTTGAACGGTGAATTAACCTAATGTGCATGTCTTAGGACTGTGGGAGGAAATTGGAGGAAACCCACACAAGCACAGAGAAAACATGTAAATTCCACACAGAAACGCCCTCGCCGAGCCCGGGACTCAGGCTGTGATGCAGACGTGCTACACCCTCGTGCTGCCCCATTTACAAACAAACAAACAAACAAACCACAACAACAGACATTCCAGTAACCTTCCTGCTTGTGATGTACAGAACCTCAATGTTCCTGTAGTCTGTTTTCATCATGGTCTGGTAATTCGGTAACCGGAGCTGTTTGTGAGCCACATACATGTGTTAATTGACCGGTGTATGTTTTCTTGTGTTCTAGGGCTGCGTCACATATCTGTTATAAAGCTGTCTGGGAGGACCATGGATGACATGGGTGGAGTCTTGGAGCTCTATCCAATCAATGGTAAGACACACGCTGAAAAAGGGTGGTAACATTTATCAGTACGGCACGCACATACCATAAATAGCATTAATTCATTTCAATTGTTCATTCATTTATTTGCTGAGCCACTTAATCCTATAGACCACCGTATTGTGTGTATAAGTGTAAATCTGTGTGTGTTGGACCTGTGATGAGCTGTTCAGGGGTGTATCCCAGCTCCACCCAGAGTCAGCTGAGATAGGCTCCAGCTTTCCCATGACCCTAATAGGATTAAGTGGTTCAGCAAATAAAAGAATGAATGAATAAAGGTTTCCTTGTAAGAAAAAACCTAAAGTTATGCAAGCAAGTCCTTTACCATATGGAAGTTGCCTACCATGGATGGGTGGGTGGGAGGCATTACATGGGACCAAGTGCACTGCGTGTTTTCGGTGCTGCGGTCAACTAAGGCGTGGTCTGATGTGTTCAGACAGTCCTGCACAGCTAAGTAGACCGATCTGGCTGCAGCCGACAGCAAGGTACATCAAACCAGGTGTCTTTCTTCCATCTTCAGCAGTGAAGTGTTGGTGAATTTGCTCAATATAGCCTCAGAATCCTGTTTTTGCCTGATAGGAGTGAAACCTATGGTCTTCGGTTGTCTAGCCCATCCACCTAAATTTTTTTATCCTGCTGACCGGTTGTCGAGATGATGTGTTATCATAACCGTCCTGTCAGCTTCAGCTAAACAAATGTTAGGAGATCAGCAGATTCTGAAACACATGAACCAGTCAATCTGTCACCAACAACCCTTCCACATTCAGAAACATTAACCAAAGCTTTTGCTTAGCACCTGCATGATTTTATTTGGGTCCTGATTGAATCATTGCATGAACAAGCAGATGTACAGATGTACTTAATAAAGTGTCTGGTGCTTGTTGGGGACCTCTATTATTTAATCCATATCCTATCCTATTCGATATCGCAGGGAGTGCCACCGTGGAGCGGGAGGACCTCTCAGCCTCCCTAGTGCATAGCATCAGGAACTACTTCCAGGTCAGTGCGGATTACTTCTCCATGCTGCTGGTGGGCAAAGACGGTAATGTGAAGTCATGGTACCCATCACCCATGTGGTCCATGTCCATCATCTATGAACTGATCGACTCCATGCAGCTGCGCAGGCAGGAGATGGCCATCCAGCTCTCACTTGGCATGCGCTGTCCCGAGGAAGAATATGGTCATCATGAAGGTTATCATCATGGTTACGATTACTAAAACAGTGGCATAGAAGAAAAGACTTCCCTTTGATCTTGGCAGCCATTGTTGCGCCTTCTTTCTGGCGAGACGTCCAAAAAGCAGCTAGACTTTGATCAAGTTAATACATTAAATAATCACTAAGACAGCACTATTGGGGTATTTTATAACATTTCTCTTATTTTTGAGGCCCATTTCTTTTTTGTTCTGCGACTTTTTATAATCCATGTTACAAGAATTACAGAAGTAAGTGTAAAGAAACAGGTGGCACGGTGGTGTAGTGGTTAGCACGAACACCTCACAACAAGAAGGTCCTGGGTTCGAGTTCTGGGCTCAGTAAAAGCACATCTGTGTGGAGTTTGCATGTTCTCCCTGGGCTTGTGTGGGTTTAGTCTGGATACTCTGGTTTTCTTCCACAGTCCAAAGACATGCACATTAGACTTATTGGCTGTTCGAAATTGCCTCTTGGTGTGAGTGTGAGTGTGAATGGTTGGGTGCATTGCCTAGTGATGGTCAGGCGAACAGTTCAGGGTGTAAACGTCTTCGCCCAGTGACATAAATAATAGGAGTAAGCGGTTCGACATATGAATGAGTGAGTGAGTGTGAATACAGTGGTGGTATGCTGGCACCTCACATCTCCAGGGTCTACCAGTTGGAACCTGAGCTTCCCATGTTTATATGGGTTTCCTCCAGGTTCTCTGGTTTCCATAAAAACATGTTATTAAGTGTATTGGCTTCAATAATTTATGCCCTAGGTGTGTAGGTGTGTGTATGGTTCCCTGTAATGGACTGATCCCCAGTCTAGGGTGTGTTCCTGCCTCATGAACAATGGAAAAGTCTTCAGATTCACCACAACCCAGACCAGGATAAAGCAGATACTGAAGATGAATCAATGAATGGTTTATTTGAATGCACTCTGTTTATACAGGTTTTGTTTTTTCATCAAGTCCAAAATTAAATATTTGTGTTACTCATATTTGGTAATTATTCTGATTTTTCGATCAGTATTGTAGTGGTTATCATGTCCGCCTCAGAGCAAGAAGGTGCTGGGTTCGAGTCCTGGGCCCGGGTGTTCCTGTGTGGAGTTTGTATGTTTCCCTGGGGGTTTCCTCCGGGTACTCTGGTTTCCTCCCACAGTCCAAAGACATGCACATTAGGCTAATTGGCTGTTCCCGATTGCCCCTAGGTGTGAGTGAATAGTTTTGTGTTTGTTGGCCCTGTGATGGTCTGGCAAGCTGTTCACGGTGCACCCTGACTTCGCCCAGAATCGGCTGAGATAGGCACCAGCCTCTCTGCAGCACGAGAAGGTTTAAGCAGCTTGGAAAATAAGTGAGCGAGATGAGTGAGTGTTTAAATTATTCAGCTGAACAAATTTTAACAAATGAAGACTGTGTTGTACTGCCCCCTTTAGAGTAGAGTGGTGCAGTACAGGGAGCTCCTAAAATGTGAAGTGTTGAAAGATTCACCATGATTAAAGCCCCTGCCACACACTGATGATTTATTCTGCGAAAGGCCGACGTATGAGAAGTTTGTTGAATATGTTGATGTACACTGAATAAGTCATGGGTAAGTTAACAGCACACTGGTATAAGTCGTAGTATGGTGAGGTCGTTGAAAAATTTCATACATGAACATGTATGCTAGTGTATGGCTCATAGGTTCCGCATATGCTGGTCATAAGTTGTAGGTAAGTAGTCATGAGTTGTAGGTAGGTTATACGATCATTCACACACATTATTTGTAAGTTACTCATAACTTGAATATGTCTAGCGTACTTTGAACCTACCTGGTATAACTTATATCAACGAATGCCTAGCATGTTGGCAGCGTTCGCAAATTATGACCAATGATAGTCAACAATAGATTCTACGCAGAACTTATGCTAGCTGTAGGTTAGATAGGTGCTTAGTATGCTCAGTCAAATCCAGGTAAGTTAATTTATGTAGCACATTATTATACTCAGAGACCACCGGGAGAGAAAGATAAAACAAGCATAAAGAATAAAAGAAACACAGGATTCAGTATAAAAGAATAAAAGTGATTTAAAATAAATTGGAACTAGTTAGAGGGTGCATCGTGGCATAGGAATTAATATGTCCACTACACAGCACGAAGGTCCTGGGTTCGGTGAGGGTGTTGCTCTGTGGAGTTTGCATGTTCTCACCGTGCTTGCGTGGGTTTCCTTCGGGGACTCCAGTTTCCTCCCACAATCCAAAGACATGCTCGTTAGGCTAATTGGCTGTTCCACATTGTTCCCAGGTGTGAGTGGGAATTGTGTGTGTGTGTGTGTGTGTTGGCCTTGCAGTGGTCTGCTTAGCTGTTTTTCTGTGTACACTGCATTCACCCAGTGTTGGCTGAGGTAGGCTCCAGCCTAACCGCGATCCTAGTACGACTAAACGACTTGGCAAATGAGTGATTGAGTAAAATTGGTTAAAAATCAAGAAGAACACAATACAAAGATTAATGTAGAGGCATATTCGAAAACAGCAGAAAACAACAGTTTTTAGATTCTTTCCCAGCAGTTGGGGCAGATTTGATCTTGATGGGAAGTTGCTGCCAGCAGTGGGCAACGTAATGGCTGTGTGAATGTTAGTGTGCATGGCTGTGTGTATACTGGCTCTGCGATGGTCTGGTGACCTGTTTAGGATGTACCCCGCCTTCACCTGGAGTCGGCTGAGATGGGATCCAGTGGTTCGGAAAATGCGCTGCTCAGGGCCAGATCTGGGCGTCCTATTTAAGATCTCTCATTTCAGAGAGATATTTTGGGCCCAAACTGTTGAGTAAACTATATAAATGATGTAAACGATGTAAACAATATATTCAATTCTGTATGTAATAAGAAGCAGGAACACAGACCTGAGAATAAAAGTGCTGGTTTTTACTTGAATTCTCGCTGCAGTGTTTTGAATAAGCTGCAGTTGTTTTCTGGGAATGAATTTTTAGGAAGGCCAGAGTGTGGACAGTGTTTTAGGTATCTGAGTATAACAACTAGTAACATGCTTGGAGAGTGTTTCATCACAGTACTGAGTGATACCTATGTGCATTGGTATGTTCCTTTAGCTCAAGCAGCTTCACTAAGAAATGTGCTCATTTTCATAGGTCTTACCCTCCAAAAATATCCCTTTTATACTACAGATATTTGTGGAAATGTTTGATGGTCATATTTTGATATTTAAGGTAGCTTATCCAAATCAAAGATTACAAAATAGACCACAGGGGTCCAGACACTCCCGCCGAAAGAAACATTTCATAATAGGCCAATATAGAACAAGCATAGCAAGTTTGAAAGCCAAGCATCAGCACACAGCAAGTAAATGTCCGGAAGCCTAATATACAGTTTTGCCTCTGACCTTGAAAAGTAGGTCAAGGTCACTTACACACAAACTCATCCTAGCACTCATAGTAGTGAGCCAGCATACCAAGTTTGAAAGCCGCAGCTTCAGTGCATGGCCAGTACATGTCCGGAAACTAAAGTGTGATGGACAGGCGGACAGACACACGGAACCCATTCCTATAGTTCCTGAGGGGCGAAAGCTAAAAAAATCTAGTGTGTGTATAATGCATAGATAAAGACTATTGTGTGTTTATATATTTACTGCTGAAACCTTTTTCTTATCATTAGTTAAATCAAAGTAGGCAACAAAGTCAGACAGATCCGGTCACATTGGCAACTGGCTGTTCCTGGCTACCTGGATAACCATAGTGGTGCTTCTCAACAATTTGCAACAAGCATAAGAGCTACACATCATGAGCTACTTTCAGCTTGGGACGATCTGTTCAGGGTCTGGAAATTATTAAAAGGTAAGACTAGTCAGTTTAAGATCAATACACAAGCCTGTCACAGCCAACACTGGGCGAAGGCAAGGTACACCCTGAACAGCTTGCCAGACCATAGCAGGGCAACACACAAAACCATTCATATTCATACACACACCAAGGGGCAATTTTGAAAAGCCAATTGGCCTACTGTGCATGTTTTTGGACTGTGGGAGGAAACTGGAGTAACCTGAGGAAAGCCATGCAAGCACAGGGAGAACATGCAAACTCTGCACAGAAATGCCCTCGCCAAGCCTGGGACTCAAACCCAGGACCTTCATGATGTGAGGTGGACATGCTAGTCACTACACCAGTGTCTCCCACATACATATCTGATGCCCTGCATACTGCTGTTTGATCTAATTGTAAATTATCTCAGAATTACCCAGTATTTTACCTGAAACGTCAATCTATATATAAATAAAATGAGTAGGTGAGAAGCTAATTTTGCCAAATTAAAAAATAAGCTCCACCTCCATCTATCCTACCACTTTGAAAAATTTTCTGACTCATTAATGAAATGTTGTACTGCAGTTGTTCTCCAGCCATGATTACGTTACAAACTAATCGGAACTGGTGTGGTAAAGAGATCAATGACGTGAAACGTACCCATAGAGTGCAGACCTCCACTGTGGTAGTGCAATCTCACCTTCACATGGGTTATAGTGGCAGATGATGTAGAATTCAGGGCAGCGTAGTGATCAGCACGTCCGCCTCACTGCAAGAAGGTCCTGAGTTTGAGCACCCTACACAACTCACACTGGACTGTGCACAGGCCCTTTACATTGTATATTTTGGAGGATGTAACACTATACCAGCACCCTAATTTTATACTTATTTGATCCATCCTGTATCTACACTTTAAATCAAACTCAAATATTGCACCTGTACCTTGCTTTTATATTTTGTGCCACTCCGACAACCTTATTACCCTTTTCTCCATAAACTTTACCCTGCTGCTGTACCAAGCCTCGTCCTTGTCTTTCACCAAGTTTTTGTTAGCCTTATCGTTATTGTTCAGTTTTGTGTTTATCGTTACTGTCAGTTACTGCTATTGTTATTGTCTATGGCCCTTGGAGCTCGCACGAAACAATTCATTCTACTACATGCCCTCCCTGTATGTTGATGAATGACAAAAGTTGAGTTTGAGTTATCGAGGCCACAGACAGACAGACAGACTCCCATGACCAATCTTATAACCCCCTCTCTTGGTGGAAGTAGCTAAAAATAATTTTTGGTAACGGAACATTAAAAACTACTACATTTAATGTGCAGGAAGGAAACACAATAGTCAGAGATTTATCTCAAAGCTGATTCTGATAGAGGCGGCACGGTGGCGCAGTGGTTAGCACATCCGCCTCACAGCAAGAAGGTCCTGGGTTCGATTCCCAGCTCGGGCG
>JAOUQZ010045411.1:0-10428 GCA_028564935.1 Neosilurus hyrtlii | reverse complement strand
TAGATTCCTCCTTAATTTAATTTTACTATGAAAAGCTGCTTTGTGACAATGTCAATTGTAAAAAGCGCTATACAAATGAAAGTGACTTGACTCGACTTGACTTGAGACCGTGTAAGTGCGACCACACCTTCACCGCAGCCAGAGGCAGACCAGGGCAGCCGAGGGACCCGGGCCATCGGCAGAAACCTCGGAGCATGAACCCAAGCCACATCGCACCAAAGACAACCCCAAGCCCACCCAGAGGGTGGCAGAGGAAAGCCTCAGCCAGAGCCCACTGCGGTGGCTGGGCAGAGGCCCCAGCAAGCCAGGAACGGCAGCCGCCAACCCCGCCAGGTCCCGGCCACCCAGGGCGGCCAGAGTAGAAGGTCCATGGCCCCAAGACCCCGGAGGCAGCCCCCCACCCAGGCAGAGGGGCCGCACCACGTCCAGGAGAACCAGGCCCCCCAGACAACCACCTGGTGCGGACCAGTACCCACCCTGATGCTCCGGCCACACAGCCCTGAAACCAGGGCACCTCCGACCCTCCTTCACCACCCTCCTCCCCACAAACTCCCACACTCACACATACACTTTTCACACACCCGTCCCACCATGCCCTGCGCAGGATTGCCCCGGCAGACCAGAGGACAACGTGCCCTAAATCCGGCCACCACACACCCAGGGAGGAGGAAGAGGAGAGCGAGGAGGACAGCGGAAGAGCCCAGACCCACAACGCACACCACCCCCAGGGCCACCCACCCCCCCCACAAGTGCACACTGCCCCCCCACCCCACACACACACATACACACACACACACACCTCCCCGCACTCCCCTCCCACTCGTCCCAGCACTTGCCCACACACACCAACACGCACAGCACAATCTTACACCCCACAATCTTACCGAATTCTCCTGCCACCAGGCCACCCCCAGGGCCCAGGACGGCAACCAGACACCAGGGCATGCGCTAACCCGCACCATGGCAGCACATCCTGACAGGCCCAGTTCCCGGGCACATAAGAACCCCACCATCTCGACGAGCGGGGGGCCACCCCCCGGCCCCAGAGCCCATAACCCCCACCCAGCCCGCCCCAGAATAGAGCGGCAACCCGGCCCCTGGCCGATACCCACCGACCCAGGCACCACAAGTGTCCCCACCCCCCACCATGAGGTGACCCCAACCACCGGCCCTCACAGCCCCCAACCGGGCTGATCCCAGGGGTGCCCCCACTGCAGAGCAGCTCAGCCCAGCACCATTGGAAACCACCAAGAGCCCGCAATTATAGTTTCATTTGTATAGCGATTTAAGTAAGTTTTCAGACTAGTCTTAAAATCAAAGACTGTGTTTAAGTCCCAAACATTAACTGGAAGTTTATTCCATAATTGTGTGGCTTTGAAAGAGAAAGCTCGGCCCCCTGCAGAAGTCCTCTTTAGTAGGGGTATCACTAAGCAGCCTGCTCCTTTTGATTTAAGTGGGCGAGCTGCATCAAAAACAACAAGACATTCGCTAAGATAATGTGGCAGGAGACTATTAAGTGCTTTATAGGTTAAAAGTAGCAATTTATATTCGATTTAAAATTTAATTGGGAGCCAGTGCAGTGTAGATAAGATGGGGGTGATATGCTCGTGTCTTCTGGTTCTAGTAAGAACTCTTGCTGCTGCATTCTGGACCAACTGGAGCTTGTTTATGCACCTATTAGAACATCCAGAGAGTAACGCATTACAATAATCTCGAGGTGATAAAAGCATAAACAAGTTTTTTTGCATCAAGCATTGACATCATATTTTAGAGTTCAATAAGAGGAAGTTAGTAAGCATTCAGTGTCTAATGTCCTTTACACAATTCTCAACTTTATTACGCTGGTGCCTCTCATCTGGCGATGTTGAAATATATATCTGAGTATCATTAAAGTAACAATGAAAGTTAATACCATGTTCATGAATAATATTACCCAAAGGGAGCATGTATAGAGAAAAAAGCAGTGCGCCTAGGACAGAACCTTGTGGAACACCAAACTTAACATTGGAACGTATATAGAAATCACCATTAACATCTACAAAGTGATAACAGTCAGTTAAAGAAGATTTAAACCAGGACAGAGCACTTCTCTTAACCCCAATAACATTTTCTAATCTGTCAAGGAGAATCGTATGATCAATAGTGTCAAAGGCTGCACATAAGTAACATAAGCAGGGAGACACAGCCGTGGTCAGAGGCCACCAGTAAATCATTCATCACAGTAACGAGTGCTGTCTCTGTGCTATGATGAGGCCTAAATCCTGACTGATACATTTCATGAATGTTTTTTCTACAAAGATATGAACAAAACTGCTGTGCTACAGGTTTTTCTAAGAATATTGGTCTATAGTTCAACAGCTGATATGGGTCAAGGTAAGGTTTTTTAATCAGAGGTTTAATTACTGCTATTTTAACGGATTAAGGTACATAACGAGTGCTAAGGGAAGAATTAATTACATTTAATAAAGGGTTGATCACTTCTGGTAGTGCCTGTTTAAAGAAACATGTAAGTACTGGATCTAGCACACAGGTTGATGATTTAGATGAGGAAATTAATAAGATTAATTCTGTCTCTTGGATGGGGCTAAAACACTGTAGTTGCTGATCTGATAGCAGTGTATTATTGTTTACCGTTTTAGTTACTGACATATCTGACTTTAAGTTTAGGAAATCAAATTTTGTGCCTGATATTTTCAATTTATTCATTAAAAAAGTTCATGAAGTCATCACTGCTATAAGTTGACGATCTGCAGGTTTTATTTATATAAATATATTATTTATATATCACAAATATATACAGATGACAAACCTTCATCAAACTTATGGATTTAAGAGAAAGAGTTGGATCTCTGTAGTTTAGAATGAATACCAGAAATAATGTCTATTTTTCTAAATAAATATTTAGAAAAATAGCCATTTTGTTATGAATCTCTTACCTTAAAGTGTTTCTCTGAAGAAGGCAGAATTTGTTTAAAGCAGAAACAATGATAACAATTAGATTGTGTATAGAGACTAAATATTACAACTGAGAAGTTTCAAGAATTATTTTATGTCTGTGTATTTTTCCGTACTTCAGTATTATGAAGACCAGGACACTGAGAAGAAAAATCACAGCACGAGTCCCCAAATCCAACCAGAAGAACTCAGGAAGAGACGGAACCTTGGAGAAAAATAAAACATTTTCATTATATTTTAATTTTAAAATATACACAAAACATTATGGCAGAAAATATTTCTTGCTTTGACTTCCAGTGTTTTATTTCTTTCTTTAAAAAAATTAAATAATAATTATTAAAATATAATTTAATAATCATTTTGATGACGATAATGTCAGTCATTTTGATGACGATAATGTCAGTCATCTCCAATCAACTTATAACATCTTGATCATTAAATCTGCATATATATTTTAATATAAAAGAACAGTAAGAAAAATAATTATAAATAAGTGTGTGTGTGTGTCTGTGTGACACCTGTCCTCCAAGTGTTTTACTTCTCCCCGAAAATAATCAGTAATTTTACTCGTGAAAAGGTCGAGTTGATTACTGAAGCTGGAGTAATACAGTCCTGTATCAGAGACATTTACTGCAATGATGGTGAGGGACATGTTCTTGTCCTGAATAGAAATCACTATTCACTCACTTTAAGTAAAGATGTAACAGGGTTCTGATGGATCTGGTATCCTAAACCTTTTACACTCAAAAAGAAGTGGAACTGAATCACTCATGTGTTTATAACAGAAGATGGAACCTGTAACAGTCAGGTCATGGTGACACCAAATAGTGACTTTATCTCCAACTTCTGTCTCCAGAGTTAAAAAAAAATCAGAGTCTTTAAGAGTATAGCTGCAACCCAGAAGACACACTTTCATTTATTTTAATTTTATCCTTTATGATGATATTGTGGTGTGGATGAAGTGGACTACACCATCTGAAACAGGCTGGGGCACGGAATCATCGTCAGAAGGCAAAACCCGGGGTCTGGAACGAGAACGGCCGCGACGAGGAACCTGGGCCGGTACCACAGCTTCATCCGCCACCACGTACGCTGGTTTAAGGCGATCAGTAGTTACGAGCTCCTTGCGCCCACCCATATTCAAAACAAAACCCTTCGCCTCCCTTTCGAGCACTCGAAACGGGCCATCATATGGCGGCTGAAGCGGCGAGCGGTGGGCATCGTGGCGCACAAAAACAAACCAGACAGACCTAAGCCCTGTGGGCACGAACACCCGCGGAAAACAGTGGTGCACTGGACCCGGGGTTAACGTCCCACCGGGCGCTAAGGGATCAATCACAGACCGGAAACTAGGCGCGGCCGTCTCCAGCAAAAACTCCCCCGGGACCCGGAGAGGCTGACCTAACACCAACTCTGCAGAGGAAGTGTCGAAGTCCTCCTTAGGGGCCGAGCGACAGATGGTCTTCGGTCGATGAGCTGGCTACCAAAGTGTCGTCAAGATACACAAACACAAACTCGAGCCCGCGCAACACTGAATCCATTAACCTTTGAAAAGTTTATGCTGCGGGTGGTCCGGTAGTGGGAATGAAATGCTCTACGCCGTGTTTAGCGACTGTAGAGGAAAAGGCTGGCGTGGTCAAAGACGGGAATTCAGCCAGTAAACACTGAAAAACATCGCCCGACGCTAAAAAGTTGGAGGTTGTCATCAGCCCAGCTCCCCGGCACTCACAAGGGAAAGTAGCAAACGTAATAGCATCAATTAATCTTTGGTTAGCGACATCGACTAACAAACCATGAGCACATAAAAAATTAGCACCAATAATAGGAACAGTCACAGAGGCAACTACATAGTCCCACTTAAACTTACACCCGTGGAAACATACAGTAGTCCACTTAGAGCTGAAAGTTCCAATGGGCGAACCGTTAGCAGCTCTAAGCGGCAGGCCGCTGCCACGGCGTGAACAATCTGGGCCGAGCGGGGGAACCAAGCTCTTCTGGGAGCCCGAATCCACCAAAAACCGACGTCCTGACAGAGAGTCTCTAATGTAGAGCAGCTCACCTTGTTCACCAACGTCCACAGCTGCCACCGCGTTCCCCACCACCTTGAAAGCACATGGCGGGACACAGCGCTTCGCCTTGCTGCCGAACCTCCGCTGAAAGAAACACAGGGAGCCGACTGCAGACCTCTCCGCCGGCTCCGCCGTCGTACTCTGCACCGCGAACTGCCTTGTAGCCAGCAGGACCCGGTCCGCTTCCTCCGCCAAACCTCGGCAATCACCGGCGACGATACGGGGGGGAGTTAGCTAGCGTGGCACGCACCTGCTGTGGGAGTTGGCGCAGGAAAATGTGCGGAAACAGGAAACCACCCTCGTCCGCGCCGAGTAGAGCGAGCATATCGTCCATCAGGTTGACCGCAGTACCGTCACCCAAGCCCGACATGGAGAGTATTTTTTCTGCCCTTTCCGCTGAGGAAAAACTGTACCTCCGGAGCAGCAGCTGCCTGAGAGCGTCGTACTTTCCAAGCCGAGGCGGCCTACGCAGGAGCGGCATAGCCCGACAAGTTGACTGCTGGTCCAGGGCGGCCACCACCATGTAGTACCTGGAGTCGTCCCCGTCCACATTTCGCAGGTGGAAAAGCGCCTCGATGTGCTGAAACCACGAGGCCGGGTCGCTCTGCCAGAACACTGGCAGTTTCACAGCCGGAGCAGCGGCTAACACGGCCTGCTAAGAGAGCGAGGGCGAAAACGGCGAAAACGGCGAAACCGAGGCCGAATCCGCGGCCAAGGTCGAAGTCGGGGAGGACATGCACTCCTCTTCAATTCGGGGTCACCAATGTGGTGTGGATGAAGTGGACACACGCCAGCTGCAGGTAAGTAACTTTTATTTCTTCACACCAACAAAAAGAACTGAATTCAGAAAACAGCAACGGCTAACTCACTATCAACCCCGCCCCTACCTTGCTAAGCCTGATGAGTGAGAGATACTTCTATAACATACGCCACAATATAACAAAAAAATATGAAAAAATAATTCAGCTGAAAATGAAATGTTTGTTATATTTTCTTAATATGTAATAAAAAAGAACACTTTTCTGATAAAAGCACAATAAAAGCTGTTGGGTTTTGCTGTAAAAAATTAGAAGGAAATGCAACAGGTAAAACTTTTTATTGCGACTGCTTTTATACAAGATGCTCAGAAACACTTGAGCACATTTCCATGCACAAACACATACAGTCTATTTAAAATCTCATCACACAAGAGTTTGACCTTGTTTTCTTAATTACTATTTAGTTCTCTTTATAGTATTTTTTTTAATGTAGAAACAGTAAAAACAATTATTTTTAAAGGCATTTGTGCTCTACAGCATTTATTTTCATATGCCAAAGACATTTGCACAGTACTGTATATACAATTTACTTATTTTAAAATGAAAAATAAATCTAATCCACACATGTAAGGTGTGTGTTCCATGGATCTCATGATCTACATTTAATTTTAAATGTAATAAAATAGGGCTATAGATAATTAACATATTAATACACAGAAAAACACACAATCTTTTAAGCCGAATTATTGTGTATCAGCCAAGAGACAAAGAGGAAATGATCTGTTGGGAAATCAAAGGTTTTCTGTTTTATCTGTGTGTTTGGTTATTTATGCAGCTTTAAAAAAGACTCAAGAGGAAAACAAGAACTGAAAACAGATCTCCTTTATAGTTTCACTTCACTTTAATAAAATAATACGAAACAAAAACTTTTGAGGTTTTTCCCAAAAATAATTAATTAATTAAATATGTGCAAATGTACCAAGTCTCATTTCTGTGGTTGTAATGAAAATGAGCAGTTACTGCATTAATGAGAGCTGAGATCTGTGGTTTTAGAAATGACTGTGTGACTATACAACAGTTAAAACAAAAAAATGGGGGGAAAAATACTTGGTTATCATTTATATAGCACTTAAAAAAGTTGTGCAAGCATTCAGATCCCAATCATTTTTTAAATTATTTAATAGAGTTAATTTGAATGGCAAATGTATGTGAGCATCTAGAAATACCAATTACATCTGAAGATTAAATTAGATTACGTGTTTTCAATCAACTGGATGAAACTAGAATGTGAATAAAATAATCTAATCACAGACATGTCACAAATATATAAATGTATTTAAGGATCCATCTGGCTTTAAGAAACACCTTAAAATTTACTAAAAGAAAGTTGTTTTAGTCAACTGCAATTTTTTAATAGATAATGTAGATGAAAACAATTCTGAGGAAAACATGATGGAATCAACCTGTAATTTGCAAATTAGTTTATTTTACAAAATTAAACAACTGAATAAAAATCCCTCAAGAGTGGTGATAGAAGCAGTAACTGCACAGCATGGAACAAGTTTAATTTTTAAAAATCTGCAGAAAAAAAGACCCTGGGTTCTAACAGATTGATAACAAACACATGAGAAACTACATTAACATGAAACACCTTTTACTAATACTTTATCTTATTTTATTTATTTATTTACGCTTTAAATTTAATTTCTACCTTAATACATTACCCATAAGCATTCGCTTATTACAATAACCAATATGAAAAGATTCTGAGTAGCCCATCTGAGTCAGAGGCAGGATCAGAATGCAGGAACGGTGGAGAGAGCTCTTAATGAGGTGAGAGATTAAAGGTTTATTGCATTTTAATAAAATTTGGTCTTTTTAGATTTTTAATGAACCTCTTTTTTTGAACTTCAGTATACTGTTTGTGATTGTATATATGAGTTTTCTCAACTCAATATACTATTTATAGGTAAAATATTCTCGGCATTCTGGAAAGATCATGTTATAAAGGAATCATCAGGTCTGCCTGGTGTATGAAATCAAGCCGGAAAGTGGGAAGTGTCGCGTCTGAGTCATCCACAAGAACCTGTTGCTTCCATGTGACTTTCTCCCAGTTACAGAATCAAAAACCAGGAAGAAAATAGAAGGATGAACAGAGACATGGTGAACAAGACGACAACTCTGATGATCTTTTGATGAAGGAGAACTGAAGAGCCATCATGGGTTCACCGCTACAGGATCACAACATGGAGTCAGACCATCACTCTGAGAGTCATCTGAGCATCGAAATTCAACCCTAACAATGAAGTTATCACAAGCGACAGGATTGATGGGGAGGCTGAAACAGTGCAGCAACCAACTTTTAGCAAGGAAGTGACTGAAGTGCTGGAAGATGACATCCAGCCAGAGTCTATTGGTAAAGAATTGATTTTGCCCTCCACTAAAGACATTTGCCGTGAACTTCTAGGAGAGTCTGCTATTAAAAAGATATCACAGGTGCCTCTGGCGGCTAGCACAGTTACTCGGTGCATTGAGAAAATAGCCGAAGACTTTGAGACACAACTGTTGGGGAGGATTAATTAATCAACATGGTACGCAGGGAAATGCTGGTAAGCTAAAAAATGTCACCGGAATTTAACAGCGTATTGAATGTTAAAGTTATTAACCACATTAAATCACACACCCTTAACCCGTGCCTGTTTGAGCAGCTTTGTAAGGAGATGGACGTGAGCCAATGCATTCTCTTATATACAGAAATAAGATGGTTATCCCGAGGGAAGTCGCTGGCCAGTGTGTTTGAAGTACGAGAACCGATGCAAAGATTTCTTTCAGAAAAGAAGTCACCGCTGGTAGCACATTTCAGACAAAAGTAATGGGTCGCAAAATTGGCTTACTTGTGCACCATATTCAGCCTGCTTAATGAACTCAATTTGTGACTTCAGGGAGAAATTACAACTGTCTTCAAGTTGGCAGATAAAGTAGCTGCATTTAAAGCCAAACTGGATTTATAGGGACGGCGGGTCAACAGAGACATTTTAAATATGTTTCAAACATTAGCGGGGATTTTGGGTGAGACTGAACCTGAGCCTTCATTCTCCCAGCTGGTGCACTATCACCTGTCTTTGCTTTTTAAAGAGTTTGAGCACTACTTCCCAACCACAAAGGACCCTCGAACTGCCAAGGAATGGATCCGCAACCCATTTGTCAATAAACCAGGTGAATCCAGCATGTCTGTGCAAGAACAAAATCAACTGCTGGAGATCGCAAATGACAGCGGCATTAAAAGTATGTTCGAGACAACACCTCTGCTAAAATCATGCTAAACTAAAATCATGGCAGAATACCCTAAGAATGCCACCACAGCACTGAAAACCCTGTTGCCATTTTCGACATCCTATCTGTGTGAAGCAGGTTTTTCTGCAGTGACAGCAACCTAAACAAAACAACAAAGTAGACTGAACATAAGCAACCCACCTCAGGTGTCATTGTCTCCTATTACCCCCAGATAGGACCGTCTCGTTGCAGAGAAACAAGCTCAGGGCTCCCACTGACTTAGCGTTATGTTGAGATAA
Organism: Neosilurus hyrtlii; assembly: GCA_028564935.1. Classification (NCBI taxonomy): domain Eukaryota; kingdom Metazoa; phylum Chordata; class Actinopteri; order Siluriformes; family Plotosidae; genus Neosilurus; species Neosilurus hyrtlii. Next base: position 1,074 of record JAOUQZ010045411.1, on the reverse strand, counting down.
AATTTTCATGCATCTTATATTCGTTTTTGTGGTTTATTTCTATCATATATTGAAGGCATGTTTAAATGTTACCATAGCAACCGGAGTCAGAGAGTCTTAGGGCTGTGGTCCCTAACAGAGGGAGATGAGGGAGAGGGAAGGAGGAGAACTTGTGAGCACAAAAACATGCAGGAGCCTAATCTGACGGTTCAAACTGGCAACTTTATTTCAGCTGTTGAAAAATAACATTCATGGATTGTTTATTAATATTATTAATAATAATAATAATAATATTAGTAATAATAATAATAAATGTTTTGTAGGTATATTTAGATAAAAGAGAAAGAAATGTGGAATTGCTGGTTCTAGTCATTTATTTGTTCATGTTTTCATATTTTTAAAATAATTTATTTATGGGCAGAAAGAATGTTACTTGAAACTTTGTTTACATTTATGTTATACTCTTCTTATGTTGTTTGTTGGGGCAATGTTATAAGAAAGCCGCTAATAAAGTTGCATATGAGTACACAGTGGATTGTAGAAGCCCCTGCATGTTTAAGTGATTTAAAAAAGAAAGAAAAAAGTGGTGTTTAATCATCCAGAAATGGAAAAGCCTGGACTCCAGGACAGAAAAGTGATTGAGGAGTTGAAGTTTGAGCCATTTTCTCTACCTGGACTGGAAGAATTTCCTGTGGATTCGAGCGGCTCTCTACACAGTGAAGGTCATTCAAACTTTTTAAATACAAGTCAGAGTTACAGGAACAGTGTTTACATATGATGTGTTTACAGGAAATTGCCACTGTTGTCATGGTAACTGATCAAATGTAATAAAATTGTGGAAGATTAACCAGAGCAGCACAACCTTTATCTGTAATACTGCAGTTACTCATCCTGCAAGAAAGAAAAACCATCTCACTCTTAACACACTCAGATTTAACATCAAAAACATCAACTACACAACATCTTTATATACAGAACATTTACTCTCCATCACACACACACACACACACACACACACACACACACACATTCAAATGAACACATGACTTCATTACAATTAGAGTAAACAAGGGAGAGTGTGTGTATTGTGTGTAA
>JAOUQZ010045410.1:0-10431 GCA_028564935.1 Neosilurus hyrtlii | reverse complement strand
ACAGGGAGAACATGCAAACTCCACACAGAAACACCCCGAGCTGGGAATCGAACCCAGGACCTTCTTGCTGTGAGGCAAACGTGCTAACCACTACGCCACCGTGCCGCCCATGTTAAAAATATATGAAAATCAATTAATTCATTTTCTAAGTAGCTTAATCCTAATTAGGGTTGCAGGGAGGCTGGAGCATATCTCAGCCGACTCTGGGTGTGGGCAAGGTACACCCTGAACTGCTTGCCAGACCACTGGACCAACACACACACAACCCTGTACTCTCACTCTTACACAAAGGGGCAATTTGGAACAGCCAAATAGCCTACTGTGCATGTTTTTGAACTGTTTGAGGAAACCGGAGTACTTGGAAGAAACCCATGCAAGCATGAGGAGAACATGCTCCTCCAAACTCCACACAGAAATGCCCTGAGCATGGGAATAAATCCTAGGACCAGAGAGTCAACAGAGGTCACCATCATGAGAACACTAGGCCATGCCACTGTTGTTTAAACTCACTGCTGCTTTTCATTAGAGTTAAACGTTCATGTCTCTTCTATATGTTTGCATTTTTGTTTTTCTGATTCTTCCAAATTGTTTATCTATTGATGCCCTTGCACTGTGGTTTTTATTTATTTATTTGTTTTTATCAGATTTGTTCCTTTTGGCTGCATTTACATTCATATTTATTTCAGAATACACTCCACTTCAATTCTATCTCTCTCATTCTGTCCAATAACAGCAATTAATGTCAATATTCACCCTTTATAAAGAAAATAGGCAGCACAGTGGTGTAGTGGTTAGCATGCTGCCTCCCAGGAAGAAGGTTCAAGTCCCACACTTAGCAAGGGCGTTTCTGTGTGGAGTTGGCATGTTCTTCTCCTGCTTGCGTGGGTTTCATCTGGGTAATCCAGTTTTCTTCCACAATCCAAAGACATAAACATTAGGCTATTTGGCTATTTCAAAGATTCAAGATTCTTTATCGTGATTATGTTCAAACATTATGAAATTTTGTATGAGACTCTCAGCTTTTTTGAAAAAGGTACAATCAAGTTAAAAAGGTACAATTAAAGCAATAAACTGCAATCAACACCGTCAAGAGCAGGATATAAACACAAGTTAATTATATACACAGAGTTTTAGATAGAAATATGAAATAGAAATATAAACTCTAAACACCTGGGAATAAAAACTGAGAGGAAATTGATAAATAGATAAATAGCAGAAGCTGCACAGGGGATATACAGTATATACATTAAAGGCACTACAAGATGAAATAGATAAATAGAAAAATTGCAGCAGCATAGTGGACATAAGCTAGGGTGTATATCTAAATTTAAATGAAGTGAAGTGTGGAAGTGTCGGAGTGTAAGACAGTCATAGAGTTTGTGGATTAATGTCCTTTTACAGAGTGTGAGCGAGTGTGTATGTGACTGTGGAGGGAGGTTACATGTCTGAGTGTGATTGCGAGGAGTCGGGGACTGGGGGGTGATGGCTTTCACAGCTCTGGGGAAGAAGCTGGTTTTAAGTCTGGTTTTGCTGGTCTTAATGTTTCTGTACCGCTTTACGGAAGGAAGAGGTACAAACAGTATTGGTTAAACACTAATTTATCAGGTGCTGGATCTCTTCTCTGTAGTGGGTCTCATCTTAATCCGATATGAGAGTCACCGCGGTGGTGTCGTCTGCGACCTTCAGCAGGGATAACACCCTTGTGGTTAAGAAGGATCCTCTTAAAACACTTCATGATTACGGGGGTCAGGGCAACCAGGCGATAATTGTTGAGGGATTTTTGGGCACAGGCACAATGTTGGAGTACTTTAAGCAGACAGGGACTTAAGCGAGCTGCAGGGGCAGGTTGACAATGTCCAGGGAAACTCCTGTCAGCTAGTCGGCTCATGACTTCAGGGTCCGGCCTGACACCTTATCTGGCCCTGCAGCCCTGTTGATGTTGATTATCCTCAGGGTAAACTTGGTGCCGCTGCAGGACAAGGGGCTGCTGCTGCTCCTCTGGCAAGGGGAAGATGTACAGTCTCCCTGTGAGTTCAAGTGTGCAAAGAAGCTGTTCAGGGTGTCAGGCAGAGTTGGGTCATGGCTGACCTGCTGGTCACTGTGCTTGTAGTCTCTAATGGCCCTTATACCTCTTCACATGTTGCGCGGGTTGTTGTTGTTGTTAAAGTGCTCCTCAATGCACTGTTTGTATCTGATTTTTGCCAGCTGGATGCCCTTTTTCAGTTCTTTCCAGGCTCTACTGTAAGCCTGACTGTCTCCTGACCTGTAGGCTGCATTTTGGGCTTTAAGCAGGGGCCGCACTGTGCCATCCATCCATGGCTTCTGGTTGGGAAAAGCCCTGATGGTCTTTGTGGGCAGGACAGCGTCAGTACAGAAATGAACATAGGACAAAACAGCTGACATGTATTCCTCTAGATTAGCACCCTGTATAAACACTTTGCAGTTTGTCTACTCGAAGCAGTCTTGTGGTGCTGAGGAAGCCTTTTCAGTTCAGGTCTGCATGGTTCTGGTGGTGGGTTTAGTCCTGCAGATCAGAGGTTTATAAGCCGGGATCAACTTCACTGTGATGTGATGTGACATGCCCAGATGACAAGCTGTGAGCACTTCATATGCTCCTGGAATGTTACAGTAAACCTGATCCAATGTGTTATTGTCTTCGGGGAGCACTGATTTCAGTTCTACATGGCTACACTCTGGATTAGTGTTCATCTGCATGCTAATCAGACAATACAGCTCCTCCAGTGCTCCAACTTAGCATTAGCTTTCAGTGGTAGGTCAGCTGCTATGATTATAACAGAGCTGAGTTCTCTAATCATTTTGAGTCTGCACTTCACTGCCAGATATTCCAATTCAGGGGAGCAGAATGTTCCGATAATGTAGGTAGCAGTACACCACGAGTTATAGATGTCGAGCACCAAACCTTTACCTTTGTTCTTGCCTGAAGCTGCAGTCCTGTCAACCCAGAACAGAGAGTGCCCCACTGGGTCCACCACAGCGTCAGGGATGTTGTTATTCATCCAGGTCTCAGTGACGATCGCCACGCAGCTGTCCATCCTCTGCGAGATGAACCTCTGGTGGATTTTGTTGGAGAGAGACCTAGCGTACGTGAGAAGACTTGACAGCGCCGGTCTGTGTAGGTTAGTATGTAACCTAGCCCGCAGCCTGCTCCGCTTACCCCACTTTTGTTTACGGTGCCTTCCCCCTGAAAGCCCCCGTGATCCGCTGCACCTCCGGTGGTATAAAATCCAGCTTTAGAGGTGCATAAAGTCCTGAATTTTTCCCCAGCTCTAACAGTTCAGATCTTCCATACTGAATTATTATTTCGAAACCTAGAATAAAAAGCGAAAACACAAACAAAAACACTAAAAGAAACGAAAAAAGTTCCCTCTAAATTGCCTCTAGGTGTGAGTGCGAATAGATGTGTGTGTTGGCTCTGTGATGGTCTATTGAGTGTACTTGCCTTCTCCCAGTGTCAGCTAAAATAGACTTTAGACTCCTCATGAGCCTAGCTGAATTAAGTGGTTTGGGAAGTGAGTGAGTGAAGAAAATAAAGAAAGGCTAGCAAATTATTAAGCTAATCAGCTAATCACAGCTATCAATTACCATTGATAATGGTGCTCTGTTAGGAAAGATTTGTTCATATAAATGCCCACCTGCTCACCAGGTCAGAGCTTATCCCGGTTTCAGTAGCATAAAGCATCCATCGCAGATTACCTTCCCAGTATTTTTTTACTGGTACCCGTTTATACTGCTGGGTGGACCGAGGCGCACTTATGGTTAAGACATTGCTCAGAGGTCTTAGCATGGTGGGGGTCTAATGGGTCTTCGAACTCACGACCTTTCACCCTAACCACCAGCCCCACATTCACATAAATGAACAGAGGAAAATGCAGTGCAGTTTTAGCATGCTACAGCAACAAAATATGCGGTAAAAATCTTTAGGGTCCAAGTTCGCCCTCTAGTGGAGCTCTCCAGTAAAACATGACACAGCAGGTTGTCCATGTGAACATATGTTAAAAACACAGAAATATTACCAGTTTAACAATCAAAGGGCATAAAAAATGAAAAGAAAAAACACAAATATGACTTTTCTCATTTATCCTGCTACATAACACCCATAGCGACATGGTGGTATAGTGGTTAGCATGTCCGCCTCACAGCAGAAAGGTCCTGGGCTCGAGTCTCGGGCTCAGCAAGGGCCTTTCAGTGTGGAGTTTGCATGTCCTCCCCTGCTTGGTTGTGTTTCCACTGGGTACCACAATTTCTTCCCACAGTTCAAAAACATGCACTTTAGGCTAATTGGATGTTCCAAATTGCCCCAAGTGTAAGTGTGTGTGTGTGTGTGTGTGTGTGTGTGTGTGTGTGTGTGTGTGTTGCCCTGCAATGGACTGGAGAGCTGTATACAGTGTACCCCGCTTTCAGTTCATTCATTCATTCATTCATTTATTTTCTAAGGCGCTTAATCCTAATTAGGGTTGCGGGGAGGCAGGGGCGGGGCACACCCTGGACAGCTCACCAGACCATTGCAGGACAACACACACAACCATGTCCACCCCGAGCCCAGGAATCGAACCCAGGCCTTCTTTCTGTGAGGCAGACATGCAAACCACTGCGCCACCCTGCCGCCTGCCTTCAATACAATTCAGTTTAATTTGTGTAGTGTTTTTCTAACTGACATTGTAAAAGAGCAGCTTTACATAGTAAAACAAATTTGGTAAGTGATTTAAACATCTCTCTATAGTCCTCAATTCATCCTCAATGAACAAGGCCTTCAAGCTGAGTCGGCTGAGATAGGCTTCTCACAACCTTAGTAGGATTAACAGTTCAGTGAATAAATGAATGAATTAATGAATAATAACCATATGTTTGATGAAAAGACTAAAAAAAAACCTTGAAGTGGTTCTTGATCTTTTTCAGTTGTTCTTCTGTTAATCTTGATTCTTGATTCCCTCTCGAACTGTAATGGGATGCCAACACAGGCATGTAAACAGAATTGGATTGCGGGTTTCATCATAAAAACTGATTTATTATCAGTGATTAGACACCAAAATTTGCTTTTTATATGTATTATCAACATTAAATACTCTGCAGAGAAAGAAAAACAGTTTTCTTTATTTAAGAATCATTCACCACTACGGCTCAGCTGCTCTTTAATTTCCCCCCATGTTTCTGTTTCACTCTTTTCACTCAAATTGAAACAGAGAAGCGGCATGTTTAAGTAAAATAAATAAATAAATAGATAGATAGATAAAATAATTAAAAATAATAATAATAAATAAACAAACGATTCTGCTGGGCTACTGCTTTTTTTAAATAAAAAATAGACACCACTACTGCTTACCTAAAGTTTGACCTGACATCATTGGGGCATACTGTACTACTACTTCTACTTGATTTCAGGGGTGACATCATTCATTCATTATTTCATTTTCTAAGCCGCTTAATCCTAATTAGGGTCACAGAGAGGCTGGCGCCCATCTCAGCCGACTCTAGGCGAGGGCAGAGTACACCCTGAACAGCTCGCCAGGCCATCGCAGGGGTGAGATTTCATTGTACAGACTGAGCAAATGATTTTTTATGAAATAGTCTTTTATTTCACTTCAGGTACTTCTACTCACTTGCATCTGAACAAGGCGTCTTCATGCGAGCAGTGACGATTCCGTAAACTTTTTGTCTCTTAGGATACTTTTTGTATACCTTTTCTCTTCAACAAAAGAGTGAACACTTCTTTGGAAGCTGCTAAAGATCAAACTCGTACAGTGCAGCTAGCTAACATCTAAGTCGCCGGTTGGATATGCACTGGATATCGGCATACTCGATGTATTGGCTGTGCATTAACCAGTCAGACTGTGCATACTGATATATCTACATAATTAATATTAGTATACTATAGATAGGAATCTGACTGTGTAGATTATGCCTATTTATGCTCTGCAATATATTTATTCTGTTCTTTTTTATTTATTCTGAGGGTTTTTGTCCATCATGACTTTCTAAACATGTAAAAAAAATAAAAGAAACAGAATTGGCTTTTGACTTAAAAAAAAAGTCAGAAGTAAAAAAAAAAATTCAGAATTCAAACAGCAAGTATCACTCTTTGTTTTGTTTTTTCCATTCGCCACCACCATCACATATACACATTTTAACATTTTAAACACAATCTTGTGCAAAGCATTTTGAGTCCACCCACCTTGCACCAAAACCATAGCCAGAGATTTTTTATTTTTTTTTTCCCGAGGAGTTTAAAAAATCCAACTTTTCAGAAGGCACTATGATGCCAAGTGCTTTTTGAGGCTCGAGAATGCAAGCAATTTGATACTGAAAAGCAGAGCAGCATCTTTATCAGCTCTTTGGTTTTAAATAAATTTTAAATGAAATGTTTAAAGTGCTTAAATCTCAGTCAAGGTGCATTACTTATGCTCTGTAGGGCATGCAAGGTAATTATGTCATATTGTGTATAAAGCAGAGAAATAAGAACAGGAAGCCATCCCACATTTGGCTTCTTTCTTTTAAATAACACATATTTTTGCATAGACACACTGATGGTGTGCATTCTAATAAACACTTATGTATTACCTAATATCTCTTATATAGTCTTATATCTATGATAGCCTTGTCCAGATTCACGCTCTGAACCACCAGAGACCATTAAGACCTTGCCAGAATATATAGTGATCATATAATACTCGTGACAGTCTGATGCTTGCCTAAGTTCTTAAGCGGACTATAAGCTATTACGAATTGATCTATCCACAATAGCTCTCGGCACTTACCTCTCAGGTGTCCCTCGGCATGGCACATTCTCATCTGGGCAGCACAGCTTGGGACAAGAGCACCAGCTTGTTGGATCAAGGTGCTCTTGTAATTCTATTTTTAAAGCCCTGAGACTGTGGGGTAGCTTTGGCATCTCTCAGCATACACCTTAGTGTCCGTCAGCTGAAAGGACTACTGTCAGAATACCTTAGAGGTACAGTGTGTAATATTGTGGATGATCTATTAGCAGAAATTAAGTATAACACCAATATGTTTTCAATATTGTGTAGAATTTGCATGTTCTCCCTGTGCTTGCATGGGTTTCCTCCGGGTACTCCGGTTTCCACCCACAGTCCAAAAACATACACAGTAGGCTAACTGGCTGTGCCAAATCACCCCTAGATGTGAGTGTGAGTGTGAATGGTTGTGTGTGTGTTGCCCTGCGATGCTATGGTGAGCTGTTCAGAGTGTACCCCGCCCTTGTCCAGAGCCGGCAATGATGGGTGTCAGCCGCCCCGCGACCCTAATTAGGATTGCACATAATATTACTTTCTTTATTGTACAGCTTTAATCCTGTCTGTAAATCATTATTTGATGTTCCGGGTAAACATGCTTAGGATATATTTTTTTTCCTACTGGTGCATTCTTTTAACGTGATCACATGATGCAACATGATTCTTCTTCTATTTTGTACAAACTACAGGTTACTGTCACCAAGTTGATGGCTTGGATATTTTACCTTGTGTGTCATTCAATAAATGATCACCACAGAGCAGAGCCTTTCTGATTGGAGGCAAAGAAGTGCATGCTGGGAGAGTATTTTTTACTGCTGGTTTTTAAATGGCAAGTTTTATCTGTTGGAGTTGGAGGTGCTGCGGCTGATTTAACGCACTGTCAAGAGATGTTCTGGCACACAGCTCCAGTCAGGGTCGGGGTCTTCACTGGCTCTCTGTTGGTTCTGCAGTTCATGTAAACAGATTTTCTAGTGAGCCCTTGTTGTGTGTGGGTGATAATGGGATGCTAGAAAGGAAGAGTTCATATTTAAAAATAGCTCTCCCAAATCATGCATTACAGCATAAAGATGCATCAAGGGAAAGATCTCCAACATGCCCTTTTAAGTCGATGTGAAGATCCTCCTTCCTATTTCAAGGCTCGTTTACTGCAGAGGGCAAAACACTTCAGGAAATCACGGGGTATTTCAGGTGCACCTGCTTCAATGCTAATCAGTGGAATGTTTCATTTTGGACCCTTTCTTCCAGTCTAATCACTGTCACTACATCAGTCACTTCATGAAGTGATCATGAACACGATATACGATGGAATGGAGTATAGAATGGAATGAAAACAGAAACCGTATGTCCAAGTGCAAGGGGGCTGCAAATTTTTTATTACCTGAGGGAAGTAAACAATATGACTCCGATAGATAACTTGATTTCCAAATGTCAAGGTCAAAGGTGAAGGTCAGACAAAGGTCACACATATTTGGAGATAGAACAAATAACTACAAAATAAATGCGGATAGATGTTGTCACTATGGAAACACTAACAGGAGACCAAATATGGATATTCATTATAGTTGAGAGACCTCAACTAACCTTGAACAGTCACACCCCAGCCTCTTGTTAACCCTTTAATGGAAAGAGGGGTTTTTTTTGTTTATTTTTTTTTAGGTTTTTTTTTACTAATTGTCATGTCAAGCCGATGTGGTACAAAACATACAGTAAGATGAGTACATGGGTAATTAAAACCAGTACCCCATGTAGGGCCTGTTACATTATCCACACTGCATGGCAGTGTAATCTGTGAGTGTACCTCTGTTACAGGAGCAAATTACTGATGCTGTCCTCCATTCTGATGTCATGAAGCTGACAAAGCACCCACAGCAGAGAGTTCTAGCATCCCAAATTAATTAAAGCTGCACTAGTCTGAATGCTTTTTTTGTGCTGATAAAGGTTAACCATAACAATGCCTCCATCAGTCCTAGACTAGTGTGCCCCATAGAGTATATTTATTAGTAGTAGTAATTAAGATAAAGTAAAGATTGGTGCAACTCTGGTTGTGTGCCTTCGCTGTGGCCCTAAAGACAAAAAATCAAGAGAATACAAGCTGCTCGCTCAGAACTGACTCCATACAGCCACAGATAAAGTGGGGCATTGCATCACGAATCCCTGAAAGCTCCCCAAACAGACACTTTATTATTTTTACTTGCATTTCATCACTGGAATACTCTACACGCCCTTTATCCTGCACGTTTGTTTTTCACACTAACCCTCCACCCCCTCCCTCCCCTCCACATGACCTGTTTCAGCAGGTGGATAATAAAGTACGTAGTATCACTCAGCACTTTTTTTCACCTTTTGGAAGCTCCGCTGACCAAAAATATGCTGGTGGTAGTAATTTTTTTAAGCAACTGTGTTCCACCTGCCTTGCTGCTACGTCCCAAAGGATTACATGTAAAACAGTCCCTGGAAGTGGAGAAATAATATGCCAAGTGAGAAATCATACTGGTGTTTTATTTTTATTTATTTTTTTTTACCAGCACCTCAGACACCTTTAAGACTAATGAATGTATTTGTAAATGTAATTTTCATGTTCTGCATGTTCTGCACTTATGGAAAATAACAAAAAACAAGATATGTGTCTATGCCACGTAGACAGAAAAATAATAGAGATATTACAACAACATATATATATATATATATATCAGGGATCTGTGTTTTGGATGAGGCAAATTAAAGGAGTCTGCACCATTATCATTCAGCTCAATTCTGAATTACTCATGAAACTTCTTGCTGTGGTCACAGCAATTTAAACTGGATAAAAAAAAATCCTGGTTTCTCATCAGAGCTTTTTGAAAACTAAAAATATATATTTTTTCATTTTATATTTTATTTTCGCCAGGCAGAGATTTCTCCTTTGTGACAATAAGCGTTTAGTCTCCGTGCGCTGGTGTTTAATCACCTTTGGAATATCAGAGTAGTGCCTCTTTTTTTTTCCAGGATTGGTGCAGTTTGTACAGCCCAATACCAAGCATGTATGTACCATAGCTGCAGTTTGTTTACGGTTAAATGACTCGGCTGACTCACAAGAATTTGGGGTTGACATGTCATGGCAGGAATTATGTGAAGAGCGTGACATCATCAAAAAACCCATCAATAGAAAAGCAGCCTTGTTTTAAAAATCTTTAGAAAATATAACTATTTCAAACAGACAATCTCAGAATCACAAGCAGAGCATCTAACACCCAATGGCCTTCTGTGTCATTTTTTGTTTTCTGGGACGTTTTCTGAGGTTTGGAGGCTAATTGGTACAGGTGAGTGGTCAAGTGTGGCTACTTGGATCCTACTGTGGCTAGGAGGTATTCAAGCCCCTGAGCCACACTGGCTAACTGCTTTCTTGAACCTGTGCCAACTCTATTACTCTACAGTTATAATCTGTACAATTTAAAAAAAAATAAAAAAATTATTAAAAACCAGTGTAAACCATTTAGGCATTTGATACTGTTTCATTTATTAATTGTATCAAGTGTTTTTATCCTTCATTTATACATTATACATTACCCTTTTAAAAACCTCTTAAACCTGTAAAACCCCGGGTATGCATAAACACACACACACACACACACACACACACACACACACACACACACACACACACACACACATATATATATATATA
>JAOUQZ010045409.1:0-10431 GCA_028564935.1 Neosilurus hyrtlii | reverse complement strand
GAGAGAGAGAGAGAGAGAGAGAGAAAGAGAGAGAGAGAGAGAGAGAGAGAGTGAGAGAGAGTGAGAGAGAGTGAGAGAGACAGGGAGAGACAGGGAGAGACAGAGAGAGACATACAGAGACTCCTCGTATTTTTCCCAGAGCTGACAACAAAACTTGCTAATGGGGCAGTGTTGGGTCAGCAGTTCTGGTTCTGGACGCTTGACTGGCAGTTTGTGAGTTTAAATCCCATTACTGTAAATCCAAGCTGTCTCTGTTGGGTCCTTAATTCTTATCTGTTCATCTTAACTGTAAGTTTCTATGGATAAAATAATCTAACAAATTACTAAATCCTAATATGCAACAACTGAGCTAAACTAGAACTATAGCCTAGCGGTTATATGCCCTCACAAGATAGGCCACAGACAGTGACCATGAACTTTGATCTATGACCTCCTTGAGTCAGAGTGGACTTCTATGCAAAGTTCTCGAGATCTCACTTTCAAAAGAATGGTATGCAGTGACCCTGACTTTAAATCTCCAAAATCATTGGGTCAAGGTTGACATATGTGCAAAGTTTGAAGAAAACCCCTTGAAGCATTCCTGAGATATCAAATACACATAAGGCTGCAGTGAGCTTAACCTTTTACTTCCAAAATTGAAACAGTTCCTCCTTAAGTCAGGGTGGACTGCAAAGTATAAAGAAAATCCCTCAAAGCATTCTCAAGATATTACAATGGCACACATGAGGTTGCAATGGTCCTTGACCTTTGACCAATGACTTTAAAATCTAATCAGTTCATCCTTAAGTCAAGACGGGCATTCACAAAAATGGCCCAGACAGACCAACTGATAACCGGAAAGCCCCTTTCACAAACAACCAGTAAATTTTTTTGCCGTACAAATTTAGCACGACTACGTCAGAAAGGACTGACCAGAGGTTTGGGTGATGAGGATTTAAAAGCTGTAGAGTTGAATTCAGATATGAAAAGTGTTCCATTATGTGTGCTGCTGGAAAATAGTAAGTCAAATCATACAATGTTCATACAAAAGTTATTAATGCAATCTTGTACAATATTCCTGTGGTACTTAGTTGATGTTTAAATCATGTACATTCTTTATGTACGCTTTACCTTATACTGTCATAAAAACATTCATTCATTTTCTAAGCTTCTTAATCCTAATTAGGGTTGCACAGAGGCTAGTGCCTATTTTAGCCGACTCTGGGCGAGGGGTGGGTACACCTTGGACAGCTCACCAGGCCAACGCCCGAGCCCGGGAATCAAACCCATGTGCTAACCACTGCACCACTGTGCCGCCCGTCATAAAACCATTGTTAGTTAAAGTAGGGGAATCATTGGACTATTGTAAGAATGCCATACAATTCTGAGCGCATCAACCGTAACAGACATAGGATATTGTAGAGCATTACACAACAGACCTAGGGAAGGAGCTTAATGTCAAAAATTATTTAGGAGACAAGAAATTTATTTTTGAAAAAGTTAAAAACTCCATGACAAGAGTCAATGACGGCATTTTCCGTCACATAGTATTGTATGACACACCCACAACTGTTCTGGGAATTTGGCAAATTTTCTGTTGGGGACCTGTTGTATACAGTGGTGCGATGTATTTAACAGGGGACTAAGCTAATGCAGTCCTGTCCATATGTATTTGAGTGCTCATTAATTCAAGGGTCAAAGTTTGCCAAGCTAAAGTAAAAACATCTGCTACCAAAAGCAAATAAATGTCTCTTACATTTCTGATTCAGTTTGCACGTATATCACTTCAGAAAGGAATTAAAAACCATAAATCTTGGCACCGGTGCATTCACAGGTAAAATTATGATTCAAACACTCAGCCATGATGGATGGCTCTAATTTCAAATTTGTTGCCAAGCAAACACACTGATTCTTTGGAAAAGTGCTACAACTTCATCCTGAAACCAACCAAACTGTATGATCATTCATTTCTTTATTATTATTTCCACCCTTTTGGGCAAAATGTTCTCCAAACAGTAAGAGCATAAAGATCACTGATGTGTACAGGTGAAATTCGAAAAATAAGAATATCGTGAAAAAGTTCATGTATTTCAGTAATTCAACTTAAAAGGTAAAACTAATATACCATATAGACTCATTTCATGCAAAGTGAAATATTTCAAGCCTTTTATTTGTTATAATTTTGATGATTATGGCTTACAGCTAATGAAAACACCACATCCAAAATCTCAGAAAATAAGAATATTACATGAAATCAATAAAAAAGGATTTTCTTTAAAAAGGTTCAATATTGTAGGCTCAAAGTGTCAAAATCTATTCAGCTCCTTAATCCAAAACACTTGCAAAGGGTTCCTGAGCCTTTAAATGGTCTCTCAGTCTGGTTCAGTAGAATTCACACTCATGGGGAAGACTGCTGACCTGACAGTGCAGAAAACCATCATTGACACCCTCTACAAGGAGGGAAAGCCTCACAAGTTAACTGCAAAAGAAGCTAAATGTTCTCAAAGTGCTGTATCAAAGAACATTAATAGAAAGTTAAGTGGAAGAGAAAAGTGTGAAAAAAAAGGTGCACAAGCAGCAGGGATGACCGCAGCCTACAGAGGATTGTCAGGAAAAGGCCATTCAAAAGTGTGAGGGATCCTGGACATGGGCTTCAAATGTCGTATTCCTCTTGTCAAGCCGCTCCTCAACATCAAACAACGTCAGAAGCGTCTTACCTGGGCTAAATAAAAAAGAACTGGTCCTCTTCTCTGATAAGAGCAAATTTTGCACTCATTTGGAAACCAAGGTTTCAGAGTCTGGGGGAAGAATGGAGAGGCACACAGTCCAAGATGCTTGAAGACCAGTGTGAAGTTTCCACAGTGTGTGTAGATTTTGGGAGCCGTGTCATCTGCTGGTGTTGGTCTACTGTGCTTCATTAAGTCCAGAGACAACACAGCCATCTACCAGGACATTTTAGAGCACTTCATGCTTCCTTCAGCAGACAAGCTTTATGGAGATGCTGACTTCATTTTCCAGCAGGACTTGGCACCTGCCCACACTGCCAAAAGTACCAAAACCTGGTTCAGTGAGCGTGGGATTACTGTGCTGGATTGGCCAGCAAACTCGCCTGACCTGAACCCCATAGAGAATCTATGGGGCATTGCCAAAAAAAAGATGAGAGACATGAGTCGAGCAATGTAAAAGAGCTGAAGGCCGTTACTGAAGCATCCTGGTCTTCTATAACACCTCAGTAGTGCTGCAGGCTGATAGCATTCCGCACTGAGGCAGTAATTCATGCAATATGGGCCCAAACCAAGTACTGAGTACATATGCATGATTGTACTTTTCAGAGTTGCTGACATTTCTATATTTAAAATCCTTTTTTATTGATTTCATTTAATATTCTAATTTTCTGAAATTTAGGATTTGGGGTTTTCATAAGCTGTAAGCTTATCAAATTATCAAAATGATAACAAATAAAGGCTTGGAATATTTCACTTTGCATGTAATGAGTCTGTATAATATATTAGTTTTAAGCTGAATTACTGAAATAAATTAACTTTTGCATGATATTCTAATTTTTCGAGTTTCACCTGTAATGTGGAGTGAGTATCATTCTGGGTGCTCTCTACTGAGATGACGAACCAGCTGTGAGAGTTTTGGGAAACGATGCTCTCATGATGCTATGATGTCATCATGCCTATTGAAGTCTACTGTAGAGGGCAGCACTGAGCCATCATGAAAAATTTATTATCCTGTATATAATGCCACAAAATCTCTTTCTGTCTTTAGCCATCCTCATCCTCACCTTCACTTTAGATTATTCCCTCAATGCATATTTTATTTATTCTCACACATCAGTCATATTACACTTAATGTTCTACTGGAAATGTGTGTAAAACCTTTTCACATCTCAAGGTAACATTTTTCCCTTTCTCCGTTCTCACCATTCTCACCTTGTGATGAAGCGTACTGTACAGTCTTAGATGTTTTTTTTTTTTTTGCATTTATTTCTCTTCTTAACCTTCTCTTTCAAGTCTATACAAAAGTCAAGGCCAATTTCCTTTTTACCTTCTTCTGTGTGATCTGAGTGACTTTGACAAGGTCCATATTGTGATGGCTAAACTACTGGGTCTATTCATCTCCAAAATAGCAGGCCTTTTAGGATTTTCCTGCTATATATTGATTAGTACCTACCAAAAGAGGTACAAAGAAGACCAATTGAAAATCTCAGTACAGATTCATGGGTCTCTAGGCCTTACTGACACACAGGGGGTGGGGGTGGGGAGACGTTTGATCCCACTGAAGATTGCACAAAAAATTAACACTGGTCATGATAGAAAGGTGTCAGAATAAAAGCACATTGTAGATGTTACATAGCTCATAGCTGCAGACCAGACAGACTGCACATACTTGACCTCTATTCATGACTGAAAATGCCTACTATGAGCTCATCATCATTAAACTGGGCCATGGAGAAATAGAAGAAGGTGGATTGGTCGGATGAATCACATTTTCTTTTACATCATATGGACAGCTGGGTGCATGATTTGTGTGGAAAAGATGGTACCAGGGTGCAAGCCACTGCAAGCAGTGTGATGTTCTGGGCAATGTTCAGCTGGAAAACCATGGGTCGCAGAATTCCTGTGGATGGTAATGTCACATGTACTATCTATCTAAACATTGTTACAGACCAAGAACGCCCTTTATAGCAATGTCTTCCTTTATGGCAGTAGCCTCGTTCAGCAAGTTATTGCACTCTGCCAAAATGCAAAAACTGTTCAGGAATGATGTAAGTAGAAAATTGGCCTCCAATTCCCACATCAATGGGATGTGCTGAAGAAAAAAGGACAAATCATGAAGAAACCACCTTATGTGCAGGATGTGCTGTGAAGTGCTTGGTGCCAGATACCACAGCACACCCTCAGATGTCTTGTCGGGTCCATGCCTTGATGGGTTAAAGCCATTTTTATGACACAAGGACCTACACAATAACAGGCACAACAAATGTCTTAATGTTATTTTAATGTATGATTTTATGTTATGGCTGATCTGTATTTATAACAAGGTACTGGAAGACTTGAAATAATATGATACTAAAGCGTGTTAATCATTTTACAGATGCACTCCTATCACTCCAAGCAGCCAGTGCAGCCAGATAGCTCTGTGACTAAAAAAATCCCTCAGGAAAAAGTAAGACAGGAGAATACAGACTGGTATTATTTTCCAAGACTAAGAATTTCATTCTGGTGAAAGGGCTGAAAGTCGTCTCACAGCAAGAAGATCCCAGGTTCAAGTCCTAGAAATGCAAGGGCATTTCTGTGTGAAGTTTGCATGTTCTCTCTGTGTTTGTAAAGGCTTTCTCTGTGCCTCCGGTTTCCTCCCACAATCCAAGGACATAGACTTTAGGCTAATAAGCTCTTCCAAATTGCCCATATGTATGACAGTAAATGTAATTGATTGTGTGTGTGAGTGCTAGGCCTGCGGTAGACTGTAAAGCTGTTTAGGGTGCACACTGTCTTCGCTCAGGGTTGGCTGAGATAGACTCCAGCCTTACTTTTCCTTCGGAACATGAAATGAATGAATGAACAATAAACTAACAAGACGAAGCTGCTCATGCGAGTCTTACTGTCTATGGGCTCAAGAAGCAATAAATAAATAAATATTAAAAATCTTATTTAACTCCATCAGTTCATACTTTAGTGATCTAATCTTGCCCAATTATAAATAACAATCTTACCATCTATCATCTTTTTAACGGTTTTCAGAGATTCTTTGTGCTGTTTAAATCCTTGCAAACAGACAAGAAAAAATGTAGGTCAAGCCCAAGCAAGAACTATTATTTAATAATATAAGAATGCAACTAAAATAACTGAAACAGCTGAAAGTAGTGCTGGAGCAAAAAACTAGCTTTCACGTCAGGTTTTTATCACTACCTCCAGAAACATCTGTTAGCTTGTGGATTTGTGTTTGTTTGCCTCTGGAAATTTAGCTCCTGAATATAATTAGCAGCAACGTCGGGAAGTTTGTGCTGCTTTGTCCAGCTGCTGATTAATAAATGGCAATTTCTGTTCTCATTTACATTCGCAAATGTCAGTGATTCACAACAGGAAAACACCAGCTTCAGCTTTATCAAAGAAATGGGGCTGCTCTAACTGCACAACACTATCACCATTTAAACTTTCTGACTGTACAAATCACCTAACCATCCATAAATCTATCCATCCTTCAATTCATCCATCCAACCATCCATATATTCATCCATCAATACATCCATCCAGATATTGATCCATTCATCCATCCATCCATCCATCCTTTCCAACTTAACATTTTTTTCAAATCAACACAATATACAAACACACAGGTGCCAATTCTTTCCTCTTTTTAATATCATTCTTTTCTATTTATCTCTTTTTAAATCTAATTTCCACCTCTCTGTTTCTTCCCTAAGGCAGTGCAGCCCCTCACTGTATAATGTACTGTCACACAATTTCATATTATATTGACTTTCTGACTCCTGTAAAAACTAAAACCTGTATTAAACCCCTTTCTTTCTTTCCTTCTTTTCTTTCTTTCTTACATCCTTCCTTCCTTTCTATACATAATGCTGTATATTCTTAAATTTCTGTATAATGTATATTCCCAATGATTTATGGTTCTTGAGCACATGCAATGATTTCCAAAATAAAATTATGCCTGTTTTTAATGCTGTGAAAAAAATAACTTCCCCCTTTTTCTTTTCCATTCATTCTTTCTATACATGCTGCTGATCCTCTCTTTGTTTTTGATTTTTAACCTTTCTGCTTAGGATATAGTACTGAGTATGATGGCTCACTGTTGCTTCACAGTGAGATGGTTTGGGGTTTGAATTTTGGATTAGGGCCCTTCTTTGTGGAGTCTGCATGTGTTCCCTATGCTCCAGTGGGTTCCCTCTGGTTTCCTTCTACAGAGTAAAAACATCAACATCAGTCCAACTGACAGCTCTAAACTTCCAACAGACGTGTGATGGCTGTTTGTGTCGGTGTTAGCCCTTTGATAGACAGGCAAACGTTTTGGGTTATACCCCGCCTCTTGCCTGAAGTCGGATGGGATTGACTCCAGCTTCCCCCACACTCTGACAGATAAGCTGTACAGATAATAGATGGAAGGATGGAACTTAATGTTTTTAGGAATAAAAGGTTTCCTTCCTTTCCTTCTCCCTTTCTTAATATCGCTTTTTTATAATTTCTCTATATCTCTGTTTTTTCCCTGAGGTAGCACAAACCTCAGTGCATAATGCACTCTCAGACTATTTCATTTTTTTTCGTCATTTTATAATTTATTTTTCAGGTCTCTCTCCCTCTCTCTCACATACACACTCACAGATTTCTGCACCACAGCCTATTTCAAGCATGCACAAAACCATGGGCCTTTTCCTTTTCTCTTCTTATTCTATTCTACCTTCTTATTTTCTCCTGAGGTATGGCTACCTTCTTTGCATACTTCTGGATTTGTCATCTACTTCTACCAGTGGCCCTGTATTTACTTTAAACCTATTCAAAAGTTAGCCTCTCTCTCTCTCTCATGACCAATCGACCCCCACACACTCTACTGGTCATGTGAGCAGCAGACTGGCCAATCAGCTGCTGCCAAGTTGTGTCTGAAGTAAAGGGGTTACTACAACACACACACACACACACACACACACACACACACACACACACACACACACACACACACACACACACACACACACAGCGCCTACCACATGGGCCTCCTCTTATTTTCTGAAATATTTCCTGCATCCCACCCTCCTCTTACACTCCAGTCTCAGTACATGAGAACAAAGTTTTCCGTCATGTATTTGGCATTAAATAGAACCTCAAAGGATATGTTTATACAAATATCTGTGAGACTTTTCTTCCTAAATGACTTTATGCTTTAGTGATTGGAGGTGCCACTATGGACGTGTATGGGTGATTTCCACTAGTTTTCACATCTGGATTCTGCCACATTCTCCATGTCCACCCTTTTCCCATCCTTTCTGACTAATCCATGACTCATTCGTTGTAACTGGATTTTCCACTGGCAAGATTTTCATGTTTGTCCATGAGAACTAAAATGAAGTGCCTGAAGTAATTCAGCAACATCAGTCATATATAACACCAACAAAGTATGAAAACCCAAATCGACTATCAATGACTATTAAAATTCCACAAGAATTCATTCCAAGATGACTTTGTTTTAGATTAGCAGATGTTTGAATCTTGCTACAGGCAGCACAGTGACGTAGTGGTTAGCATGTCTGTCTCCCAGCAAGAAGGTCTTGTGTTCAAGTCCTGGGCCTGCTAAGGGTGCTTTTGTGTGGAGTTTGCATGTTCACCTCTCCAGGAGGGTTTCCTCCAGGTACTTTAGTTTCCTCCCACAGTCCAAATAAATGCACATTAAACATCCCCAAATTGCCCCTAGGTGTAAGTGTGAATGGTTGTGGGTGTTGGCCCTGCGATGGTTACCTTTTGGCAAAGTGTACCCCTTCTTCACCCTGAGTCAGCTGAGATGGGGTCCAGCCTTCCTACGACCCTAATTGTACTGGTTCGGCAAATGAATGAATGGAATCTAGCTATTTTTTTTTTATGTTTATGGTTATGATTTAATGTCTATATTGTTTTGATTTACTGAATTTTATTTTATTTAGGTGCTTACTATGTGCCCAGGCTGCTCCATTATAAACAAATAATTTACTAATAAAGCTTTTTAATATTACAAGAGTGCCTTGATTTAACTTATTTGTGGCCACTTAGTTTTTTTTTTTTTGTTTGTTTGTTTTGTTTTTTTGGAATCCAGCTATGTTGGAGCTTTATTAGCGATGAAATCATGAGCAAAGTTGATAGAACTGCTTAGACACTAGAACTGTTTCTGCTGTATTGGGGCAGACATTTAGTTTGGCACAATTTAGCTCAACCAAACACCAAATAAAAATCCCTGAACCGCAAGAGTTTCCATGGCAACTACTGGAAGCAGGGGCTGGAAAGTGGATGGTAGACAGATGGAATGATGAAGAACGAGGAAGAAGATCGATCTGGGGCCACTTTGAACTTTAATTCAGATACTTTGTTCCAGCATTTCTGAGGAGTAGGTCAAGCTGCACAAAGAACAGGATTAGAGAATCAGCACAGAAATCAACAGACCTGAGCTGGATCTGATTTATAAGAAAGACAAAAGGATTCTCTCACTATTAGTTCAAGTTTTTTGGCAAGAGAATGAATCCCCAAACAGTTTGGCTTTGCTATTCAGACTATATTAGACTTTTGGAAATAAGAATGTGTGAATTGATATTGCAAAGCCAATTACACATCAACAGGTAACCATGAGAAACTGACGTATTATCAATAGATTTTGCTGCAATCCAAGATTTCCAAGGGGAATGCAGGAAGTTAACACGACAAACAATTCAGTTTTCAACCAAGATGCTCTCCGAAATCCAGATGTAGATTAACAAAGACTCACCATGGCAAATACATATCCATAATACAATGCGAGAAGAAAAAAACTTTTCACAGAGAATCAGCCTCTTTTCTACACCTTATGCTCTCTATGCAGCTCTCAGGCGTCCTGGTTCACTCGCATTTTTATTCAGTTTCTGCTCCAAACATAGCAAAGCACTAGAGAAATCACTACTCCACAACCTTTCTTACCTGACTCAGGTGTGTGTGGAAGTAACACGGAATAAATTTAAGATTTGAGATCCAGCTGTACAGGGGACCAGTGGCACAGATATGTATAAACATGCTAAAGTAAAGATGGCACTTTATAATCAAAACAGTGGTTTGTTGGTTTTATTTACTGACTAGTTTATTTACACAAACACAAGATTTTGGCAATTTAATTCTTGATGCTTTTTACCTCTGCCAAGGATTACTTGGTTTGTTTGTTTGTTTGTTTGTTAACAACATTACTCAAAAACCTATGAATGGATTTTGATGAAATGGCTGTGATCCAGATTTTTGTCTGGATGCAGGGAATTTTTTATAAATTTTTTAGCGTGGTTGACGTAGTCATCCAAGTTACTGTGTCCGCGTCATAACAAAGAGTAACTTTCAGGCTTGCGTTCGATGGTGTGATCTCATTCCTTTACCTTTCTGTACAACTTTTAGTCCAATTATCACAAAAATAATCCAATTATTAATACTTCTCATCCTAATTATTAACTATTAATACTCATCCAAGTGCAAGGCCTCTTATTCAAGGCAGGCCCTATACACAATTCATTCATTTATTCATCTTCTTCCGCTTGTTCCGGGGTCGGGTCGCGGGGGCAGCAGCCTAAGCAGTGACTCCAAGACGTCCCTTTCCTCAGCCACTTCCTCCAGCTCTTCCGAGGGATGCCAAGGCATTCCCAGACCAGCCAAGAGATGTAGTCCCTCCAGCGTGTTCTGGGTTGGCCCCGGGGTCTCTTCCCGGTCGGACATGCCCGAAACACCACACCAGGGA
>JAOUQZ010045408.1:0-10432 GCA_028564935.1 Neosilurus hyrtlii | reverse complement strand
GGAGAACATGCAAACTCCACACAGAAACGCCCGAGCTGGGAATCGAACCCAGGACCTTCTTGCTGTGAGGTGGACGTACAATTTACACCCTTTTCCTCTAAATTGTTAGCCATAGTTGCTTACTGACCATGTTTTTTTTTTATCACCTAAATTGTCGCTCGCTGAATAGATCTGCTTGTTTACTTGCACTGGACAACCCCACCCAATGAGTTTATGTCACTTCCCGGAAAAAAACGACCGAGTAATCCATGCGATAAAATTACCCAGTTTTGTGCTTTTTATGCTTATTGCTGTGAAGCAAGCGCAGCAAACAGAACAGAAACACTAACTGTACTTGTCTGACTCGATTTATGTGGTGGTGCATGCGTGGTATGATTTTAAGAAGGTTGAGCTCACTTTGGTTGGGCTTGGTGGCCCTCCCAGAATTCCATGGGCAACTCGATTTATGTGGTTATGCATGCCCGGCAGTTTTTAGAGCTGTCTAAACGGGCCTGGAGAGATTAACAAAACGCGTACAAGCGGACTATATCCACTTGGATTAACTGCCCCTCACATCACTCACTTCTCTATTAGAACTTCTAGTTTATGTTAAAATAAGTGTCTGTATTACTTTAACATATCAAATACTTTGAATTATGCTGAAAGAATGACCAATACCGGTACACTTTAACTACTAATCTGTCACTCTTACTTTCTGAGAAACATCAAACTGCCAACTACACATGAATGAGATTATTGTTTTAGAGCACTGATACAGTTTGTGTTCACACATGCAGCTCAAATCTGATTTTTTTTTATGGTTGCAACTAAGAATAAAAATAAGTTTTAATGCAACATGCAACTCATCCGATCAGATTTCCTCCCCAGTCTTCAGTGTCAGGCAACTCGGAGGACTGGAGATCTGTTTCTCACAGTAGTTTGCTTCATTTGTTTAAAACAACAATCACAATAATATAAAAATAAAAATTTAATTATTACATAATAAAATAAAATTATAGCCCTACCATCAAATACTTTCATTTCAAATTTTGCTGTGTTTCATGGAATAAGACTAGAATGAACTGAAGAGTCAGCCAATCTAGCACGGAGTCCTCCCTTTTTTCCCCTGTGGTTATGTAGCTATAAATGGTGTATGAACTGATACCCTAGTATTTGATCACAGGTGTCAAACTCTGGCCTGCAGGCCAAATCCGGCTCATTAACTCATTTTATGTAGCCAGAATATAAAGAATATGCTAATCGTACATTCTATGCATCGACCATTATCATGAAACCTAATTCATCGTCCTTCCTCTAGGTGGTGGCAGACTATCAAGTAAACAGCTAGTCATTCATGACTTGAAAAATTCCATGCTAGCTTGTTTCTATTAATTATTGTTGTCAGAAAATGCAAGTGAATAAAACAAAAGAGGACAAATGCCTAAAATCATTTTGTCATACAGATTTCATGGTTGCCTTTTTAGAATAGATGTTCAGTGATTATTCGGCTGTCGATGGATTCTTTAAAAATCTAAATAAAGTTCCAGCAGTGCAATACTGATGACAGACATGAACTCACCTCCACTGGCATATTCCATGATTAAATAAAGTGTCTTCTCAGTCTCAATTACTTCAAATAATTTCACTGAAAATGAAAAAAAAAAATTATATATCATATACAAATACAAAATCTGCAGTGTATAAAATATTTATAACAATCTAATTATCACTAAGGTAATGAAGTACACATTTTATGTTTTAATAATAGACATTACACATATAAATACCTATATTTGGATGATTCAGGACCTTCATTATTCGGACTTCTCTAAAGAGCTGTTGGGGGAAAAAAAATTACTACTACTGTACTTTTGCTGGTGCTGCCTCATGTGCTGTTTGTTTTTTAATTCATATCTTTTTTCCCACTCCTACCTTGTCATTGGTTAGTTTTCCTACTGAGTCATGATCATTCATTCATTAATTTTCTGACCCGCTTAATCCTATTAGGGTCACAAAGAGGCTGGAACCTATCTCAGCCAACACTGGGCAAAGGAGGGATACACCCTGAACAGCTCCAGACCATCGCAGGGCCAATTATTAATGTATTGCTTATCCTGTTTGAGGCTGCGTGGAAGCTGCAGCATATACCATCTGACTCTGGGCCAAAGGCGATGTACACCATGAACAGCTTGCAAGTCTACTGCAGAGCCAACACAGCCAAAAAAACATTTGCATTCACATTCACACCTTGGGGAAATCCAGAATAGCTAATTAGTTCGTGCACGTTTTTGTAATGTGGAAGGAAACCGGAGCACCTGGAGGAAATCCAACCCAGCACAGAAACGTCCACGCCAGCCAGTTCACATACTCAGTGAAATGAATCGGTGTGTTTTGTCTGTAATCTAAGCATGCGATTAACGTGAACTCACTATTGGTTCAAGAAAACTCGTGAACTTCAGGTTTAATTAATCTGCAGTGAATGAAAATATTAACGCACTTTCAAAAAAGAGGAGCTCAGCTACACAGCTCATGTAAATGAAGATGACGTTTGGTAAGTATACTGTATACCTACTAAAAAAAATCATCAACAATTATTTCACTTATATATTTCATACTGTATTGATTCCACAAGGGAAATTTTGACTTCTGCATTTAATTGCTGTGAGGCGGACGTGCTAACCACTACACCACCACTACACCACCACGCTGCTCTACTTTTAAACAAATCAACCAACCAAAAAAAAAAAAAGTATAAAATGAATAATCGGTTCTGTCAGGATGCAATTTTGCATATTTAAGCAGCTTGTGTCCCATCCAGTCAGGCCCCAAAGTGCTGACCGAGTTTTGGCCCAAAGTGTGCTAAAAGTGTGGAAGTAAGCCAAGGTTAAGTAAAGCTGTAATACGGCGATCCGGAACCTGGAATCAAACCATGATGTTGAACTTTTCATCAAAAAGGGATTATTAACAAAACACACCGAGTAAGAAATTATACAGATGTTACACAGACATGAACAGTAGGTCACATTCCTTACAGAATCCATCACTGTGACTAATCTCACACACACACACACACCTACACACTTTTGTGTAAGACTGCTGTATAATACAGGCTATGCTAGTGATTAATGTACACAAAACATTTTTTTTTTTTTTCATTTCAACTCTTTCCAGATTTTCTGAGATTTTGGAAAAAAGTTTAGAAAAAGACTTTGCAACAAATCCAACATGACAGACAAAATAATAAATGATTTCAATATTGAATGTAAAGGATTCATTATTGTGCATTTATTTAGGGGGCAAACATAAACTAATGGTTAGAGAAGCATATTTGGGACCTAAGGTCGCTGGTTCGATTCCCGAAAAAAACAGGAAAAATGTGTGGTGGCGTTGGGAGTAAGCAGCACTTTTCCTTCCTCCACCTTCATGGCTAATGTGCTCTTGAGCATGGCACCTATCCCCCAACTGCTCTTTGGGTGCTGCAATGTGTGGCAGCCAACTGCTCTGAATGTGTGTGTGCTCACTTTGGGCTACTTGGGTAAAATATTTTTGGCTTGGTAGCTCATATCCGGGGTTGATTTTATTGAGCATCTGAATGAACCCAATTTACTTTTCGCAGTGTATATATGGGCACAATTTTTGGTCATATGAAACGTCACTGCATCTTTAATTCCTTTTCCCCCCGGGGTCTCTTCTTGTCACATGCAGTGCAGCATGAAAGGCCACTATTATCCACTTTTTTAGCAGGCATTTGGAGTCTGCCGCTAACACACACATTTCACATGTGTCTGAGATGCTTAAATAAAATTTGTTCTGCTATGACCTTTAGCAGCCTCAGATTTTAGACCAACTTTAGTGTACAGTGGTTTGCTCAATGTCGAACTTAAGCAATTAATTTCCAAATTACAGATGAGACGCTACCAGTTTTTGCGACATCCTCTTCATTTGTTCATTCCAGATGGGCAGGGACAGGCTTGTCTATTGATGGGAGGATAGCGGAGCTTATCATGGAAAAAATTTTAAGAGCCAGGAAAGAAGTCTACGGTGCCAGCGCAGATTAGCACTGAAGTGGAAAAAAAACCCTTTTGCATATAAAATATTTTGGGAACTTTGCAAGTTCAGTGTTAAATCACCAGTTTTAAAGTGAATTGTGGTTTTCATTTTGCACATCATCCTAAACCAAAAATGTTACCTAATTAATAAAATTTAATTATGGCCCTGGGCGCCAGCCTCCGCGCAACCCTAACTAGGATTAAGCGGTTCAGAAAATGAATGAATGAATGATAATTATGGCCGAGCTCTAGTTGCAGCAAAGAAAAAAAAATGTAACAAGACATGTAACCTGTTTGTTCAGTCCATATTTTCTATTTTGGGGGGTTTAAAGGCAAAGTGCTTGTGCTAATAGAAGAGACCTGGAAAGAGGAACGATGACTTCACTCACCATATAGGTGGTGAAAAAAAGTGTAGTATTCCTCAGATAAATTTCTGGTATCTTTAAAAAAATAAAAAATAAATAAAATAAAAAATAATTTTTTTTTTTAAATTTCCAGGTCATTAATCATATGTTATTACTGGAGTATCACTATCTCATTCACAATACTTACTGTGGCCTGTAGGTAAATTCAGCTTGAATTTTAACATTGATTGTGATTACCAGATTAGATTTTAAAAGGACCTTAAGTCATATAATCTTCCATCTCTCTGGTTTCAGGGGCAGCATCGTGTGAAAGGCAAACACTGGAAAGAGGAATGCTTAGGGCAATACAAAGCTCCATGAGAGATGGGAGAGTATTTATAGAATGATATTCTTATAAACATCAGGGTGTCACGGACAGGGCTGCAAACACAACAGACAAAAAAATTATTCTGGGACAGAATCAAATGGTTTCTTTTGTTAAAGCAGGGGTAATTATTCTAGCAAAGAAAAATCTTCTCTAAAAAGAATGTACATCATACAGCATATTAGTATAAGCTTATTCCGAACTTGGATAGACAGCCCTACACATCTGAATTTATTTATTTTTTATTATTTTGACTAAGGGCCTGTCTGTGTTTCCCAAAATATAAATAAATAAAATGAAATAAGTAATAATTGGACTTTGTTACTGTAGCAGAGATAGGCACTTAATCGAAATAATAAGTAATTAAATGCATAAAAGTATTATAAAAACAACCATGCACCCGTACATTAATCCCAAAATTTCATCATCCTCTAAAAAATCTTTCTATTCGGGTAAAGTCCGATCCCTGCTACCTGAATCTATTATGACAAGATTTCATCATTATTCTGTACATAAAGCAGGATTAAAGCTACAGCAAGGTATCTGAGGACAGCAGATTGGCAGACTTGTTCTAAATTTCCAAAAGCTATGTGGATAATAAATGCAACAATAAATTACATATCAAATCATACTTTATTTACTAATGTAAATGTGATTTTGGAGTATTAGAAAAATGGTTGTTGAAATACTTATTTTTTCACCACTGGCTACAAGAATTTTCAAAAAATTTTAAAAATGAGGCTGTTTGCCCAAATAAAAAGTAAAGGAATGAGAAAATAGTTTAAGAGTAAAACTTCTTCATACACCATATACACCATGAAGCACAGAAACTTTGCATATGATGTACAGAATAATGTCTTCTGAAAGATATCCAAACCATAGAAATAGCCAATTAGCACAGCAGCCTGAAGGGAAACAAGGAGTTGGAGGATTACCAAACTACATAAAAGCTGTGCCCAATCCAAGCCTGGCATGTGAACTAAAGTTGCTGATAGCTCCAAGCCATGAAGATACTCTCATTCACTTATGCATTCATTTGCCGAAATGCTTTTTCCAACTAGGTTCACGGGGAGGCTATAGCCTATCTCAGCTGCCTCTGGGCGAAGAACACTTTGAACAGCTCTCCATTCCATTGCAGGGACCGGAGATAGTATCTCTCTCTGTGAATATGTTACACTTATACTAGCTCCAAATGCAGTTCTCGCTCCTTTTTCTTTTTTACTCAGAATGACTCAGTTCCACATAAATCTTGCCATGCATTAAAACATTCCTTAACCAAACTGTCTCGAAAGAAATCTTAAAACGTGAAAGATATATATATATATATATATATACATGATTCCACAATTTCTGTCTTTAATGGGTGTAAAAACTATATCAAACTGTGTTTCTTGTTTGTTTTCTGCATTTGTAGATTGTAGAAGACAATAATAAAAAATAATGAAAAATATTACCCCACTAAACCACTCCATAAGAGAAAAGACAGACTTTTTTCAAATTCCTTTCCCTGAAATTATGGCCGTCTGGTGGGACATGAATAAACCTAGAGTGTGTTCAAGTCATTTTTTACTTTTTCTAATGTATTATTAACTTCTGTTATTATCTCCTAAATCTTGAAGTTTGTTGCTGTTAACATATTTTGCAAGTACATTATGATCAAAAACATAAATGTGCAAAATCTCATTCATGATTCAATTAAAAAATATTACCTTAAAATGGACAAAAACTTTGTCTCATTCTATGCAGTGTGTACTGGTAACGCCATAAACTCATTATGTATACCATGCTTTGCTTACTGGAAGTAGGACAACCTTGTTTCTCTTGGTGGACAAGTGTGGTGCATCTGGGGAAGTTGAGACCCAGAGATGGCCATCACTTGCTTGAGAGAACGTATTCAGGAGTTAATTTTCTAAACATTCTATTTGGCCAACCATACCTGCTGGCACAGCTGAAAGTTAGAGGCCGGGCTGCCTCTGCTATTAATCAAAGGGTTGTGGGGCATACATTATGCTTTCAGGGTCCTATTTCTTCGTGTTGTTCAGGGAATGGGGTGGGGAATATCCAAACTGGAAAGTTCAATGGCAGCATACCATGTGGCATGCCATAGGGTGTTGTGGCCATTTTCTGCCCAGAGCAGATGTTGTGCTCATGAAAAGGGGTTGGTTTATACCAGCCTTCAAGGAAAGTGTGTAACCGGGGCACATGTTGGAGAATTAAGTCTGCCATCTCCATGGCTGAAGGCAGCTTAAAAAGAGGGTAAAAAACATTTGCAGGGCTTGAAAAAGTGTGACCAGGATGACTGACATTTGTTGGTAAGCTGGCAGGCCCGTAAAGAGATTCATGGAAATGTGGGACCATGGGCAGGAGGACAAGAAGTGAAACAAGCCAGACAGTCATGTGTGTTTTTTTTTTTGTTTGTTTTTTTTTGCTTTGGGCACAGTTCCAGCAGGCTGTCACATAGGACCAAACATCCATGTCCATGCTGGGTCACCATAATACCTGGGATACAAACTCAAGCACTCCTGGGTGTACTGCAAACAGGGACATGTGGCCCCAAGATGGGACATGAGACTGTGCTACAATGCTTCACAAATGACCTGCTCCAGATCCCAACGTAGGGGTGCTACTATTCAGAGCAAAGCTGCAGGAGCATTCATTAGGCCAAAGGATATGACCAGGTCTTCATAATGACCTGATGAAACAGCCTTCCAAACATTGTCCAACTGGGTGCAGATGAGGTTATTCACACTATGTAGAACTACTTTAGAAAAGTAGTAGAGTTCATGGGGGCAGAGGATATCTATACTTTTGTGTGATGCAGTTAAAGATGTGGTAATAAGTACAAGGCTACAGAGCCCCTGCTTTCTTTTTAACGAAAAGAACACCCAGGCAAATGAACCCCAAGAAAAAAATCTCTTTGATATTTCCCTCCATGGCTTTGCATTTAGGAGGACAAAGAAGGACAAAGAGAACAACCTGCCCCTAGGCGGACTGGTACTGAGGAACAAGCAACTGTTGGCACAGTTGAATAGTTAATCAGGGTGTAGGGACTGGGCCCTGTAACTACAGAAGTCTGCAATAAAGACCCAGTAGTCCAACGGCACTATGGACAGATTTACCAGATCTGAGGCAGGTGGCACCAAAATATGTAACAATTTCAGGAGGCTTAAAAGCTACGGGCTATTACTATCTTAGATGGGGAAAAAAGGCTAAAACTGCTCAGCACAACCTGCTGTATGACTCCATACATTGTTGAATTTCTTTACTGTGCGTTACTAGTTTCCACTAAGCATCCACAAAATGCTTATCCACATCAGCAGTGATTACTTCCCAACTTAATTCCTTTAATTCTAATTCTTTTGAGAGGTGTTTTAGTTAGTGAAAGCTTTTTTCCAGCTGGTGGCCTAACACAAGTCCCTAGTGTGCAGTGGTAAATAATATTATGCCAGGTGCTATGCATGGTGCCCAAAGGGGCCAGATGGTAGTCTTAGGGTTTCAAATGACACACGCGCACACATACACACACACCATTTTTGTGAGGGCCTTACATGAAAACAAATAAAGTATTACTAAAATTAATTAATGCTTTTCCGTCACCTACAAATTAACCTAACTTTAATCTGTGTGTGTGTGTGTGTGTGTGTGTGTGTGTGTGTGGTTGGGGGGGTAGGCGTATTACTTTTGCGAGAAAATTTTTTTTAAAAAGCACTGTAGGGTTAAAAGACATCCTCCACATACCTTGGCCATATAGTTAGGATTGATGCCCCAAAAATGGAAAAAACAATTGTCTAAAATGCCTTTGTATGCTGTAGCATTACAATTTACCTTTACTGGAACAAAGAGGTCCAAACTTGTTGCAGCATGACAACATAACACAACTCTATATAGGCCTAATTTTACAAAGTTGGCAAATAGTTGGCAAAAACTCAAGAAAAACCTGAATTCCTTGCACTAACACCTATAATATGATTTTAAACTGCAGTGTGTGAATGTAATATAAAATAATTACCAATTCATACAGGGATTAAATTATTACTTCAGACAAACTAAGGCAACCGCACACCCAGCTTCCCACTATCACAATATAATCTAAAA
The DNA here is from genome assembly GCA_028564935.1 of Neosilurus hyrtlii. Taxonomy (NCBI): domain Eukaryota; kingdom Metazoa; phylum Chordata; class Actinopteri; order Siluriformes; family Plotosidae; genus Neosilurus; species Neosilurus hyrtlii. Next base: position 1,580 of record JAOUQZ010045408.1, on the reverse strand, counting down.
GACTGATACTTTAAATATAACATTTAAAACACGAATAGTGAACATACAGTTTGGTTCATAAGTTTTTGGACAGTGTCAAATCCATCGTGGTCATATATTAAGACTAATTGACAAAAATAGTTCAAAAATATTACTACATTAGCACTATCAATCCTACAATCAGCCTGTTAATACAAGTCTTGTTTAAAAGAGAAGATCACATTCTTTATGCCTAAACACAGCCACAAAGCTTCATATCTCCATATTCCCATTTAACCACTACTTTAACCTCAATGTAAATCCATAAGACATGATTCAGCAGGCTTTTCAAGAGCTCAGCTTTTGCTTGACACGTCTGCTTTGGGACCATCATTGGAATTTTAAAATGGCAAACTCAAGCCTGCTATGAGATATCTTGTAGCATGATAGCACATTTTTATTACTGAATTGGTAAGGAATCTTGCAGTGATGTTAATGTAGTACACAAGAGACTGCTGAGTTTTAAGTTATAGAAAATCAATGAGTGAGTCAAGGGCAGCTGGAAGAGGGAGCGATGCATTACCGTCTGGATGTCTCCATTTTAGCTATCATGGCATAAGTGGTTGAATAGGGGGAGGCCAAAGAGAAGACTGAAGAGGAGACACAGTCAGCTGTGTATGATAATCAACAAGGTTAAAATAATTAGTAGGAAATGAAGTGGATCCCGACACTGGTTACTCTGAACACCATTATTTCTGGGTTAAAATTCCACTGACATACCAAATTTGAAAAAAAAGATTTTTTATTAGCTAACATAAAAAAACATGACTGTAAACAGTGTTTAAATTTTATGCAAATTAGGTTTGAGATTCAGTCATTCATTTTCTGAACCGTTTAATCCTAATTATGGTCGCGGGGAGGCTGGAGTCCATCTCAGCTGACTCAGAGCAAGGGCAGAGTACACCCTGGACAGCACGCCAGGCCATTGCAGGCCAGAAACATGCTGAAGGCTATGTAGCCTTCTCTTGACGAAAATCAGCAATGGTTCATTTACATGCCTCTCACCACAGACAGTGAGGGACATGGCCGGCATTTGATAACCCGGTTAGCTGCACTAAGGGGACAGCAATAAAAAAACGTTGATAGTAGGGCATGAACCTCCGACCTTGGGATCAGTAATCCAGCACCTTACCACCAGGCCACCACTGCCCCTTAGGTCTGAGATTATAAAAGCAATCTAATCCATAATCCTTTCTCAGACCAATCCATTTAATGTTTAACATGTAAAAAGTAAGTGTGATTAAGGAAGTGTGATTTCATCTTATTTTGATGTATAAAACTTCTTATTGAATGAGCAGAGACATTACAACAACAAAAAAGCTAGATAGTAATTGAGTTCACTGGTGCCTCTGGTGTGTGTATACAGCTAGTACAGTTAGCTTGGTTTAATAGTTTACCAATGAAATTAGTGCAAAGCCTAGCACATACAGCATAACAATAAAAACCAACATAATGTATATGCGTAGTACTGTATATATATATATATATACATATATATATATATATATATATATATATATATACACATACACACACACACACACACACACATTATGGATGCA
>JAOUQZ010045407.1:0-10432 GCA_028564935.1 Neosilurus hyrtlii | reverse complement strand
TGATGAAGCCAACAGGACAACATCATCTGCAAAAAGCAGGGATGAAATCCCGTGGTTCCCAAACCGGACTTCCTCCAGCCCCTGACTGCGCCTAGAAATCCTGTCCATAAAAATGATGAAATTATTTTGAAATTTTTTAAAAATAAAAAATTATTTGGTATGTCTAGTATCCTTTTTTATGTGTATATATTACAATTAGTTAATAATTAAATAAATATGTTTATTGAGGAAAATCTTATTCTGAGTGACAACAGCAAGATTTTTGCCAGAAGAAGCTTTTGGCACAACACATATGACATATCTGTTATACTTTCTTGTCTTTCTTGTCTTGTCTTTGCATATTGAAGTATTCCAAAAGTAATCAAGTTACATTACTTTTTTATTGTGGTACTTGGATTACATTACTAGTTTCAGCTTTGTAAGAAGTAATTGTACCAAAATATTTTTTTAAAAGCAGTCCTCACAACTCTCTTAATACTAATACTGCCACTACTATTACTAATAATATTATTATTATATGTTTTTCCTGGCTTCCAAGATATAAGTAGGCTCTTCATCCCAAAATGACAACAAACTATAATAAAGTCAGAGGAAAAAAAGTGAATCTATGAACCTGATGTGTGCTCCTAGAAGCTTTACGGTGGATAGTCTCTCTAGTTTTTCTCGATTAATTCAATAAATAGAATAAATAGCGGTAGCCCTAGTTGTTAATAATGTTTTGTTTTTGTTGTTGTTGTTGTTGTTGTTGTTGCTTTACGGTGCTGCTCAGTACAATATATACATGTACCATAATCCATCTGCATGATTTACTCTGCCTCACTTCCTTTGTATACTCATGGTTATTACAAACATTAACAAAACATAAATCACTTTTTTTACAAATCAGGCTAATAATAATAATATCATCGTCATCATCATCATCATCATCTTCTTCCGCTTGATCCGGTGTCGGGTCGTGGGGGCTGCAGCCTAAGCCGTGCGGTCCAAACGTTCTTCTCCCCAGCCACATCCTCCAGCTCTTCCAGGGGGACACCGAGGCGTTCCCAGACCAGCTGAGAAACATAGTCCTTCCAGCGTGTTCTGGGTCGACCCCGGGGTCTCTTCACAGCTGGACATGCTCAAAAACACCACCACAGGTAGGTGTTCAGGAGGCATTCTATTCAGATGCCTGAGCCACCTCAACTGGCTCCTCTCAATGCAGAGGAGCAACGGTTCTACTCCAAGCTCCTCCTGGATGGCTGAGCTTTTGACCCTATCTTTAAGGGAGAGCCCCACCACACTGCGACAGGAGCTAATTTCAGCCGCCTGTATCCGTGATCTTGTCCTTTCAGTCACTACCCAAAGCTCGTGACCATAGGTGAGGGTTGAAATGTAGATCGACTAGTAAATTCAGAGCTTTGCCTTTCGGCTCAGCTCCCTCTTCCCCATAACGGACCGGTACAAGCTCTGCTTTACAGCAGAGGCTGCACCAATCTGCCTGTTGATTTCCTATTCCATCCTTCCCTCATTCGTGAACAAGACCCCAAGATACTTAAACTCCTCCAATTGGTGCAGGACCTCATTCCAGACCCCTTAGGGTGCATTCCACCCTTTTCCGGCTGAGAACAATGGCCTCAGACTTGGAGGTGCTGATTCTCATTCTGGCCGCTTTGGACTCAGCTGTGAATCGCTGGTGGAGGTCCCGGCTTGATGAAGCCAAAAAGACAACATCATCTGCAAATAGCAGAGATGAGATCCTATGGCCACCAAACCAGAACCCCTCAACGCCTCCGCCGCACCTAGAAATTCTGTCCATAACAATCATGAACAGAACTGGTGACAAAGGACAGCCTTGGTGAACCCCAACCCCCACCGGAAACGAATTCGACCTACTGTTACCAATGCAGACCAAGCTCTGGCTCTGGTGGTACAGAGACCTAATGGCCCGTAGCAACGGGGCCGGTACCCCATACTCCCAAAGCATGCCCCACAGGATAGCCCGAGGGACACTGTCAAAAGCCTTCTCTAAATCCACAAAGCACATGTGGACAGATTGAGCAAACTCCCATGCCCCCTCCAGGATCCTATAGAGTGCATAAAGCTGGTCGAGAGTGCTGTGGCCATGACGAAAACCACATTGTTCCTCCTGAATCCAACGTTCAACGATCCTCCTCTCCAGTACTCCTGCATAGACTTTCCGAGTAGGCTGAAGAGTGTGATTCCACGATAGTTAGTACACACCCTCCGGTCCCCCTTAAAAAGGGAAACTACCACCCCAGTTTGCCAACCCAGAGGTACAGCCCCTGATGACCACGCAATGTTGAAGAGATTTTAACTAAGACAGTCCTACAACATTCAGAGCCCTGAAATATTTGGGGCGGACCTCATCCACCCCTAGAGACGACCACCGAGGAGCCTTTTAACTACCTCTGTGACCTTATCCCCAAAAATGGGCAGACCCTCACCTGAACCCCCAGGGTCTACCTCCTCAACGGAGGGTGTGTTTTTTTTTGTGTGTGTGGGATTGAGGAAGTCCTCAAAGTATTCCTTCCACCTCACGGCAACATCCCCAGTAGGAGGAGTTTGCATGTCCTAATGATCCTAGGAGCTATGTTGTCGGAGGCATTATGACCCTTTGGTCACCCAAAGCAAACAGGTCCTAGGTAAAGGTCCAGACTAAGCACGATTCAGAAGATCCCTATAGATAAAGAAAACACAAGAACACAGTTTCCCTTGCCCGAACACGGGTTACCAGGCCCCCTAGTCGGACTCACCTCAACACATAGCTTGGACTCTGGAATCAGCCATCTTGAGAGGGACTGGACCTTATTCCATTCTGGAGTTGCTCATAGGGAGAACAAAGCTGCTTTTACTACTTTCTTTCCTGAACTTATGCATTTGTGTGATATAGAAATCTCAGGTGAAGATTAACCACAAAGTTTGGTTAACATAAAATCATCTGAAAATATCCAGGGTCACATTTATCAATAATTCTAAAAGGAGAGCATGCGAATAAACATTAAAAGAAACTTAAATCTAAATTGTGGTATAAAGTACATTTGGAAAACATTTACATGTGCATGAATTGAAAACTGTTGTTTGTCAAAGGTTTAGTGATTGAAGAAATGTAAGAAATTAGTAGTCAACCAATTAATCAACCAGCCATTCAATCAGGCCAATTAATGCCATTTCAGTTTAGAGTAGGGGTCTCAAACTCAATTTATCTGGGGGCCGCTGGAGGCAGAGTCTGGGTAAGGCTGGGCCACATCAGGTTTTCCACAAGAAAAGCTTTGTTTTTACATTTTCAATCTTCTCAAATCTCTTTATTTTTATTTTTTAACACAAAATAAGATGAAAAAATGAATAAACAAATTAAGAATTTATAAGAAAATAAATAAATCAATTAGTAATAAATAAATATAATAATAATTAAAATAATTAATAATTATTAATAATCTTAATAATTAGATTTCTCTGATCAGCGACTATATGAGGTTTCTTCAGTCTTCTATATCTGCTATATTCAGATTCTAATGTCTGTATTAACAGTTCTTTAACCTTTAACCTTTTTCTGAACATGAATTGTCCTGAACATGAATGGAACATTGAAGAACATGAACTGTTCTTCTGAACGTAGCTTCTCTTGCCTTGGAGTTTCAGTCAAGTGTTTAGCCGACGCACAGAGGACGTCACTTCCGCTTTCCTTGTAACTGCAGCACGGCGGTCGGCGAATAAAAGCCCGGTAGCACTCTCCTTTGTGTTTACGCTCGATGTTCATGTCTTTCATGATGATATAAACTTCGTGGCATTTGTAGAAGGTAAAAAGTACCGGGATAGCGAGCGCAAAAAAGGCGACTGCGCACAGACTGTTATCTGTCGTGCTGTTACAGAAAAATGAAGCAGAAACGACATCGTGCTGCTGTTGATGTCATTTGTTTGGACTCCTTTTTACATCATATAGAAATATATGTAATGTTCATTATGTGAGGCAAAGCAAATACAATGCAAATAGCATGATGCAAATAAAAAACATTACCGGGGACTATTACTGCCGATGGTGGCGCTATGTGACTGCAGACTACATAAGGCTGCATGGAGTTCCTTACTTTCTTTTATCCCGCAGCATCCGCATCACTTTGATATATTTTGTCAGAGAGAAAGAGACCTCATATTAACTCTCTAAGTGCCATTGGCGTGTGTGTGTATAAATATATATATTGATTTATATACACTTATATATGTATAATGTCGCGCTGGGCAGCAACTTAAAAAAACTTTTTTTGAAGTGTTGTGAACGCAGTGCATCGGGACGAATGTCTGCGTGAGTCCAACAGAAACGAGACACGGAAGAAAACACTCCATGGCAACGCTGCTGTAGCTTTCACTCAGTGAGAAATGTTTCTCTGCTTGCATCAAACCCGGCCAATGTCCCGCCCCCGAGAGCCATATACCCTACTGTGATTGGTAGGTTTATTCAGCTCCGCCCACAACATTGTAAAGTGCCGGTACATATCAAACTCGGGGGCCGCACTAACATTAAACTTTCATATTAAGGCGGGGGTCGCAAACTATCGTCCTGCAGGCCGCAATTGGCCTGCGTACCGTGAGTCTGAGGCCCCTGGTTTAAAGTGTCCACAATCAGCTGCGGTGACTGCATGTCAGTGCTTGCAAAATGTACTCATGATTGCATGTTGAGGATGAAGAATACATTTTGCTAAAAACACTGCACTCTGTCATATCATTTTCTCACAAACTCGCACACACAACTTGAGGTAACAGCTGTCATCAGCATATTTTCCACATATTTTTTTAACAAAAATTACAAAAAAACATAATGGATAAGCATTAACGAGCACTGCTGTGTAAATAATGAACATCAACATCAGCGATCTAAAAAAAAAAAAATATATATATATATATAATCAGTTGACCACTATCAGAAATCATTGAATCATCATATCAATTTGGATCCAATCTAAACTCAAGAATGATTTTTGGTTCTAAAAATTTTTAAGAGATTTAAAATCTAAAAATAGAGAGCGAGAGATGGCGTGTAGTAGTTTACATTAGCCTCACAGCATGAAGGTCCTGGGTTCGAGCCCCATGCAGGAAAAGGGTGTTTCTGTGTGCAGTTTACTTGTTCTTCAAGTGCCTGCATGGTTTTCCTCTGGTTTTCCAGTTTCCTCCCACAGATATGCACATTAGGCTAACTGGCTATTCCTATTTGCAACTAGGTGTGAATATGAGTGTGAGTGGGGTGTTTTGGTGATATAGGGTATTTTAGGTATAGAATTTACTGAAAAGAAATAGCATTGATTCATAAGACTTCTTTGAATTTGAATAAATAACGATGCTTTTATAAAATCAAATGTATGGCCAATGTTTTGTTTGTAAGCTGTCTGCAAATACATCCAGTCACCTCACATTCTAATCTGAATTCCATCAAATATAAATATCATGACACATGCCTTGGGCCCTGAGCCTCAGTGTGATTGAGGAGAACAGCCCAAGTACTAATATCAAATCAAACCGCACTTCCCACCCTAGAATGTCATAACTCATGAGGTGTCTGATTTATAATGTAGGAATCTCCACTGGAACTATTAACCATTGTATATTGACAATCAGTGACATACAAACAAGAACTGTTTCAGTAACCTCAGTGAACTGATACTGAAAGACTTATCCCTTTTAGCATTATTGATACTCTTTTACTCCTGATACTACCCTTTGACAAGATTAGCAGGTGTATAACACATAAGTGTGTAACATAAACCCAATAAATAGTATACCAGTATATACCTCCAACTATCTTTTAACATAAACCTTGATAGGATCTGCCAGCCTTACAGGAGGTTACTAGAATATTTTTTATACAGAATCATCATCATCATCATCATCATCATCTTGTTCTGCATGATCTGGGGTTAGCAGCCTAAGCAGTGAGGTCATGACGTTCCTCATTTCAGCTACTTCCTCCAGGTCTTCCGGGGGGAAACCGAGGCGTTCTCAGAACAGCTGAGAGACATAGTCCCTCTAGCATGTTCCGGGTCGTCCCCAGGGTCTCTTCCCGGTTGGATCTTATTATGTATATAAAATAAAGACTAAAATATTATTTTTATAGGACTGCCTGGGATAGACCCCAGCCTCGCTTCAAGGTTTGGCAAAAGATTGGATGAAGGATGATGCAAACTTCACTGCCACTGTGTGGTTGCAGTTGCACAGATTTGAAATAGATAACTGATTAAATGAAGAACAGTACAGTTTGTCACTACACTAAAATAGAATACTTTCAATTTCACTTTATACACAGTGACCATATTTGATTTGCTGAATGTTAACATTTCATAACACATTAAACACCAGCACTGTAATTTCCTTCCAGCTCTATCTTAGCTGCATAATATGTTCACAAACCTCAGAGAGACCTTTTGTTTAATATATACAGGAATGGTGCAATATGATTGGTTCACTTTTTCTGGGTAAATAGACATTATACCAAATGGATAATGCTTGATTCGAAATGGTGGACAAATGCTCACACTCACTGGTTCTGAAATCCTAAAAATGCAATAAATGCCACCCCAAAAAACATCAATAAAGCTACGCAATATGGCCCTTGTGAATGGTTGTGTGTCATGAGAGTGGCAAGTTGTACGGGGTGTATCCCGCCTTCGCCCAGTGTTGGCTGAAACAGGCTCCAGCCTCATCGTGTCTCTAAATGTATTAAGTACTTCAGCAAATGAGTGAGAAAGAATAAAGCCCTAACATTTTTCAGGGGGAAAACACTTTATTCAAACTCTAGGGTGGCAGGGTGAAAAATAAAAAATTATGAAGATCCTGTTTTAGTTTGATTTTCTCATGTTTCCATGTTAATGTAAACTAAAGCATTGAATGAGTTTAAAAAGTGCTGTTACTGAGAGCGCTTACACTGACACTGTTGACACTGCTTGCCGAGCACATCTGCCTCTGTAAAGCCTAAAGTATATAAAAATAAACTAAAATCTTGATTAAGTTTGCTTTTCTTATGTTCCTGTGTAGTACATACTAAACATATTACTGGCTGAGTGGATGTCTCGAAATAGTCCATTAAAACAAGGTGACATCCACCTTGCCTTTTGGTGAATGATAGTTAATAATGTAATAATCTTTTAAAATATGGCAATTTGCAGTTATATAATGTATTATTTTTAGCAGATAAAAATAAAATGCGATTTTATTAAGCTTATTTCTATAAAATGTATTCTCTGATGCAAAAATACAAAGATATGACATCAAACACACCTGACCAGCCCCACTGAGTGAATCCTTGTGGTCAAAGTAAACCAGAATTCTATCCTATTGGTGGCCACCTTGTAAAATGGAAGCCATTATGAAATGTTTAAGTGGGCTGCAATATTTAAAAAAGTAACCTGCTTATGTCTACGAATGATCAGAGTATCACTACAACTGATATCTATGTACCAGCCCTTTATAAAAAAAAATTTCATACAGAAGAAATCATATCACATATTACATTTTTGTTCTGTGGATCAGCCTCTAAGCCTGCCAAAAGAACACACTGTTGGTATTGGCTTGAAGGACCATTCTATGCCCAAAAGAAAACTGCAAATATAGTGAGTTGCATCTTAGCAAATTAGCCTGGCACTGCTAACGAAGGAAGGCCGACTGAAAACTACCAGGGACCATAGATTTCTACAGATTTAGATAGATTTTATATTATGAGTGCTAGAGTTAGAAATCTAGCACTCATAATATAAATACTCATAAAAATAAAAGGGATGAGGGGAGATGTGGAAGATCAGTTACCTGTACCTTTGGCAGCATCCAGAAGCAGATAAGTGGATCACTCTGTTTGGTGTGTGCATGTGATGGAACATACAAGAAAGAAGAAGAAAATGGAAACATGACAGGACTATTTAAATCCTGTTTATGGCTGTGTGTATGACTGTGACTTATTGAAGGTCACCTAAGCCCCGTTCCACCAAAGTAGTTTCTGAACCATTTTATGGAGCCAATAAATAATTAAGAACCAGTTTCCACAGCCCCCAAACCATTTTGGCCAGGAAAGTATTTAAAGAAATCACGTTCTCTGGTTCTTGCTCAGAACAACATGGCACCATCTCTTTGCTGGTCTAAAATCCAAGCATGTTTACGTCAGGGACTCGCACAGGATTACCAAGACTAACCAAACCTTTGTGACTTACACGATTCTTGTTGTCTGGTTGACACACTGATTAAACTGTCCACAATGTGATAAGATCTGTTCATGCTATCGGATGACAGTGCAGTACACACAGAATATAATCCTTTTTTAATCTTTGTTTACTTGACACTACTATTGTTGTTAATGCAGAGTCATATACGGTGATGTACTTATCATGTTGATGGTGACTCTCTAGCCTGTGCAAAAGCAAACCAGTTCAAAGAACCAGTTCATTGAACTAACTATAGCACCAGCCCAGAACTAACAACTGGTTTGGGTTGGTGAAAAGGGGTATTAGTTATGCTCTCTGCAGGGTTTAGCCAGAAGCAGAAAAACAAGATCTGCTCTTCAGGGAAGTCTCTTCCGCACAGACAATCCACTTGGTATCCTCACTAGTCATGTTAACTGTGTACATTTAACACTGTGGTGAGGGGGGTGATGGGTGCAGAGAAAACTGTTCTGTGGCATTAATTGCTCCCAAAGCAGATCTAGATGACTAACATGAAAGACATTTGGGGCGGGGGACAGCAGTCTCTTTTAGTCCCATTTAGTAATGTTTTTGCTACACATTTTACCAGCGAACATTGGTAGGTTTGAAAGTTATTTGGCAAAAATTAGCAATTTGTATAGCTTAAAGCTGCTGTTGACAGGGAATGAATATCACATTAGTGATTGAATGAAACCCCTGGAAGTGAAAAGTACACACTATAAACATTGGTATTTACCCTACATTCATGCATATGCTTTTCTGATGTATTTAAATGTAATTTTGTATTATGTGCAGATGTGCCTAGCCTTAATTTATTCAGAAGTTCAGTAGTTTATATGTGATTTGGTAGTGTATAACCTGTATACTGTTATTATTGCCATTATCTTGCCTCATTGGAACCAATGCATCCTAGAAAATTGATTTCATGTCGAGAATTACCTAAGAGACAGGATTTTTGTTTTACTTTGTTCAAAACTTGTTTTTGGGTTTACGAAGGCATTTTCAGTCAAACAGCAGGAGAGTTTCTTATGACATGTCTGCAAAGTCATAGGCCTAGTCATCTTTTGTTGCCCTATTTTTTTTTTTGTTGTGAGCCTGTTGTATATTTGTTCTCTGATGTATAAAATAGGGCTTTAGTCCCTTAACTCTGTCTCTTTTTTCTTCTAAAGAAAGCATGTGGCAGGGCAATAAATCAATACATTCTCATGTTGAGAAATAACTATTCATATTGTCAGTCAATTAAATACTATTACTAGAAAGGTCCCTACAGAAAAAAAAATAATGAAAGAAATGGTCATGACTCATTCTAAGCTAAAGGCTAATGCTAGCCAGCCCTGTTTACTGTTAATTCAAAAATGATTCCATGAAAATGGACAACATTTGAAAATAAAGTATTTGGTGGTAAAAACACATTTTTTACTTTCCAGCATTAAATTTTTTTTCCACAAAATGTCACTTCATTGGTGACACTGCTTCAATGAATAGCGCTTCAGTGTTTAGAGTGGGCTAATGTTGGTATCTGGAGAAGAGTGCATGTGTAAGTGTACCCATTGTAAACAAGACAGAAGTGCTATAAGAAGGTTCCACTAGCAAACTAGAAGAGCCACCACCGCCGGTATCTTTAGTCTAGACTAATTCCACAAAATGCAACAAAATGTATGAATAAACTATTTGATAACATTTTTTTCTTTTCTTTTTTCTTTTCTTTTGTGACTACTGAAAAGAAGAAACCTGTGGTTAACCAGCTATCTTCATGCTAATCGGCTCTCCTTGTAAAGTATTTTATGGTAAGAATGTATATATGTTTTTAATTTTCAATCATTTGAATACAATAATAAAAACTGTAAATTTTTTTGCATTCTAGAACAGGGGTCTCAAACATGTGGCCCGCGGGCCAATTGCGGCCCGCAGGACGATAGTTTGCGGCCCCCGCCTTAATACGAAAGTTTAATGTTACTGCGGCCCGCGAGTTTGACATGTACGGCACTTTACAGTGTTGTGGACGGAGCTGAGCGAACCTACCAATCACAGTGGGGTATATGACTCTCGGGGGCGGGACATTGGCCGGGTTTGATGCAAGCAGAGAAACATTTCTCACTGAGTGAAAGTTACAGCAGCATTGCCATGGAGTTTTCTTCCGTGCCTGGCTGTCTGCCTCGTTTCTATTGGGCTCACGCGGCCATTCGGCCCAACGCGCTGCACTCACAACACTTTAAAGGAAGTATTGTTAAGTTGATGCCCAGCGTGACATTATACAT
>JAOUQZ010045406.1:0-10434 GCA_028564935.1 Neosilurus hyrtlii | reverse complement strand
TATATATATATATATATATATATATATATATATATATATATATATATATATATATATATATATATATAAAATAGGAAGTCATTAAACCATTCAATAAGTATTGTTTTTTTTTTTGTTTTTGTTTTTTAGCTTATTTACCTGTTTACTTGTTTGTCTGTTGCTTTGCTTGTTTGTTTGGATCAGTGGAATGGAATCTATGGAGTTCTGGTTGTTTTCTTGCTGCTTGAGTTCCTTATTTCTATCTGCACGTCTGCCTTTGCCTGTAGCGCCTCCTGCTGCTATCAAGCTACAGTAAGTATTACAGATTATATATTAGTGATATTATTATTTACACATTTTATATCATGGATTGAATTTTTTTATATGAAAGGTTTTATGAGTTGGATGCTCAGCTTAATTTTCAAACCCCTCCTGCTGGACATTCCTTGAACAGTGCTATAAAAACACAGGGGTCCATGACTTACAAGTGACTGTTCCTATGTAAGTTGGATTTTGTCATCAGATCACACCTCTCAACTAAGCTAATGCAGTGACAAAATCATAATCTAGGATATAACAGTTCATTTCTATGATAAATGAAAACATAACTAGCAGTAAGAAAACATGTAGAACAAATATAAAATAATAAAATGAAACAAACAAAAAAAAAGAGAAAACAGTTGCTTATAGATCAACGATTCTTAATGACTTTTTGCATGAGCATCGTAACCTTAAAACGTCGTAAGCTGAGATTCCCCTGTATTATTATTATTATTAGTAGCAAAATTCTGAAGCAAAAAAAAAAGAAAAATTTTGTGTATTATATCTCCATTCTGATGATCTTTTTACAAAATTCTTCTCTTCCAGCCGATGTACTCACAGCAAATGTATTTATAACTGATGAACCCGCAGCTGATACAGAATCCTGCATTTTACAACCATGTTTGAATTAGAATTCTTTTATGTTCTTAAACATGGCCTACTTTTTAAGCTTCATACTCTGTTACATTTATAAAAAATTATCTCTGAATAAATTTCTGTGTTGTGTAATAATGTATCTTTTTTAATTTGTGAGATTAAAATTTCCACATGAAAGACTGGCTGACTCCAAAATAAAGTGCAGTGCAGTAATCCAGCCGAGACAGAATGAAGGCATGGATTACTGGCTCAAAATTTTGTCTCGAAAGTATGGGTTTCACCTTTGTCAACTGTGTGAGATCCTAGTGTCATGCCTGTCTCATGTTCGTCTCTGCTCTTTCCTTGTTCAGGTTACCTGATTTTCTCCGGCTCAGCGGTGATTGCTGGCCCCACCCTGATCATCCCCACCTGATCGCCATTATAGCCCCAGGATAAAAGCCCTGCGTTTCTTCGGCTCCAGTGCCAGATCGTCTTGTGCCGTCATAGTGTTCACCTCTCTCGTTGCTCGCATCACAATCCAGCCCACCGCACCTACATTGTCACAGTACCTTCTCTCCTCAGTCCCTAAATAAAGGAACCTGGTTTTCGCATATCCTGTGTGTCTTTCTTGCACCATCTTTACATTACGATCTGGCCAGACATGGACCCAGTGGACAGGGATCTGATCAGTCAGGCCCTAAGCGCCCAGGAGCAACTCATAAAGTCCCATGACACCCAGCTAGCCACTGTAGCCACTGGAGTGCAGGAACTCGCTGACCACCAGGACCGGTTTCAACAGGACATTTGGGCACAGGTGAGCCAGTTGAGTTTGCAGCTATGTCAAATCACCGCCAAACTCGAACGACTGGTTTTACCTCCGCCTATCACACCAGTCTCCCCACTGCCAGCTCCTGTCCTGCCTCCAGTACCCCCCCCCCACCTCGTCCCGTTCGCCTAGCCCCGCCGGAGAAGTATTCGTGAGAATCCGGGAAGTGCCGCTCCTTCCTCGTCCAGTGTGTGCTCCACTTTCACAACGACCCCACCACCTTCGTTTCGGAACAAGCATAAGTAGCGTTTATAATTTCCCACCTCTCGGGTAAAAACACGGCTTGGGCTACAGCGGAATGGGCTCGAGGCGCAGTAGTATGCCAAAATACCAAGTTATTCAAAGAGACACTCACCCGCATGTTTGACCACTCCTCCCCGGCTCGCGATGCGTCTAGAGCCCTACTCGAGCTATGCCAAGGCTCCCGGAAGGTAGTTGACTATACCATTGAGTTCCTCACGCTGGCCACCAACAGCGGATGAAATTTCCCGGCCATTATGGACGCCTTTGTCAGCGGGCTGAGCGGCAAAATTAAGGACTACCAACTCCCCACGAGACTCCAGCCGAATTTGAAGACTTGGTTGATCTCGCGATCTGTATCGACAACCGGCTTTGGGAGAGAGAAGCGGAACTCCGCCGAGCCGGCAGAGGGACCGCCATGCGCCGGGAGTTTCTTTGTGGATCCCTGTCTTCCTCGTCGCCAGGCGCGGAGCGAGCGCCCCCTCCCATCCAGGGGGAGCCCATGCAGTTGGGCCAAGCCAGGCTAAGCCCGGAAGAACGCCAATTCTTCCAAAGGGATGGAGCATGGTATTATTGCGGGCGAGCCAGACATTGACGGACCATGAAGAAACCATAGGTAGGCGGAGTCACACCCATACATGTATCCCCTCGCACTCTAATTGGCCAAGAGATTAAGGATCAAGGAGGAACCACTCTTCCAGCCTGTCTCCGCCTGAGCCCTAAATAACAAGCTTCTTAGCCGGATTACTCACAAGACGGAAACCATGCACATGACCATTGGTGGGGACCACACCGAACTCATCTCCTTTCACCCCCTAAAGTGCACACATCACCCCCACGTACTGGGGTTCCCATGGTTAAGAGCCCACAACCCACACATCATTTGGGAGACAGGGGTGATCAGGAGCTGGCACCCTGTCTGCAGGTTGTCCTGCCTCACCTTGAACCCCCCCGCTTGTGGATCCCTGGGAGGGGGGCCGAACCCAGAGCCGGGACCAGACCCGGGCGAATTTCCCGATCTCTCTAGAGTTCCTTTTTGCTACCACAACCTGCGGGAGGTGTTCAGTAAGTCCAGAGCCATGTCTCTCCCACCCCATCGGCCACAGAACTGCACTATAGAGCAGTTGCCGGGAGCTTCTATCTCCAAGGCTCGCCTGTACACCCTCTCGGGCCCGGAAAGGAGGGCCATGGAGGAATACATCAAAAGCTCCCTGAGGGAGGGCATTATTCGGCCTTCTGTGTCACCGGCTGGGGCGGGGTTTTTCTTTGTGGAAAAGAAGGATGGCTCACTTCGGCCATGTATAGACCATTGTGCACTTAATGACATCACTGTAAAGAACCGGTAACCACTTCCCCTCATCTTCTCCGCCTTCGAGCTGCTCCAACAGGCTAGAGTCTTCACAAAGTTGGACCTCCGGAATGCGTACCACCTGGTCAGGATTTGTGAGGGAGACGAGTGGTTTTAACACTCCCACGGGCCACTATGAGTACCTCGTAATACCGTTCGGGCTGACCAGCACCCCCACCGTCTTCCAGGGCTTTATTAACGAGGTGCTACATGACTATCTCAATATCTTCGTCTTTGTCTATTTAGATGACATTCTTGTCTTTTCCCCAGATCTTGCCACCCACCAATGCCATGTCAGCCAAGTTCTGAGTTGTTTGTGGAAAAACAAGCTGTTTGTCAAGGCAGAGAAGTGCGAGTTTCATGCCTCCTCTGTCTTGTTCCTGGGATTCATTGTTTCCACGTCCAGATGGACCCAGAGAAGGTTAGTGCTGTTTCCCACTGGCCACCTCACGTCCCGCAGGAAGGTTCAGCAGTTTCTGGGCTTTGCTAATTTTTACTGGCGGTTCATCCGCAATTTTAGTTCCGTGGCAGTGCCATTACATGCACTAACCTCACCCAAGGTACCATTTCAGTTGAGTCCGGAGGCTGAAGGGGCATTCCACAAGCTGAAGAGGCTGTTCACCATCACGCCGGTGCTGAAGATAACCGACCCCAAGCACCAGTTCATTGTAGAAGTGGATGTGTCCAATGTTGGGCGTGGTGCAGTTCTATCCCAGCGGTCCCCCAAGGTTGACCAGATCCATCCCTGTGCAGTCCTGTCCTGCAAGTTGTCCCCAGCGGAGAGCAACTACGACTTGGGTAACCGGGAGCTGCTGGCCATCAAAGTCACCCTGGAGGAGTGGAGACATTGGCTGGAAGGGGCGGACCAGCCCTTCCTGGTGTGGACTGGCCACAAAAACCTGGAATATCTCCGGTCAGCCAAGAGACTGAACTCGAGGCAGGCCAGGTGGGCCCTCTTCTTCAGCAGGTTCCAGTTCACCCTCTCCTACTGGCTGGGCTTTCAGAACACCAAGCCCGATGCTCTATCCCGCCTGTGGGAGTCTGAACTGGCAGTTAAGGAACCGGAACCCATCCTACCTTCAGCCGCCTGATAGGAGTGGTTTCCTGGCCTATAGAGGAGGCGGTGCAGCAAACCACCCAGGGGCCCCCATTCCTGAGGGTTGCCCTTGCAACCTGTTGTATGTACCGGAAGCACTGCGCTCTCAGGTGATACACTGGGCCCACACATCCTTGTTATCCTGTCATCCGGGGCTAAGCATACGATGTTTGTGGTCAAGCAACAGTTTTGGTGGCCCACCCTGGCCAAGAATGTGGCGGAGTATGTCTCAGCAGGTTCCACCTGTGCCAGGAGCAAGGCGTCTAGACAGATACAGGCGGGGCTCCTCCAGTCGTTGCCGGTACCACTTTATTTTAAAATCACTGTCCATCTTAAAACCCAGATTTGTAACCGTAGGCATTACATGCAGTGCCAAGGGACCCAGGTCACCAGGAGGGGACTCACAGGAGCCACTGGGACCAAACACCATCACTTCAGTTTTTTTGTCATTGAGGTGCAACTGAAAAGGTATCCTTCTGCTTTAGTGGTACGTAAATCTGACTGCAGTCAGCATAACAGTGGATGGAAATACCCTGCTTTCTAATAATAGAGCTCAGAGGAAGCATATAGAGTGAAAAAGCAGTGGCCCTAAGATTGAAACCTGTGGAACCCCACATAACAGGGGAACGGAGAAGGATTCAGAACCGTTAATGTTTACACTAATGGTTTTGTTTGCCAAATCAGACTTGTGCGCTTGGCACCAGGACACCCTAGGCTGCAGTTCGATGATCGAATTTGTAGTCGTGTCATTTTAAATTCAAATCTAAATTGTATTTATCACATACAAAATCATACACTATCATAAATTATAAAAAAACACCAAAAGCCCAATATAAATGTAGTGACAATAAATAATATAGCATGTAAATTGCCAGTGCAGTATGAACACCAGATGTCCAGTGAGTGTGGTTGTGTGTGCAGAGAAGTACAAGGTATACAAGTGCAAATCAAGTGTGCAACAATCAGCTGAGGTAGAATGTAACGTTCATGTGTAGGGTAGGTCTAGAAAGTCCTCGTACTAGGAGTTCTGGTTGAGGGCCCCACTGGCCTGTGGGAAGAAGCAAATCCTCATTTGGATTTGGCGGAGTCTCCTGTCAGAAGGGCCTTCAACTCCCACCTACGAAGAACTACTACCACATTTCAAAGGAGGCAGGGAGCATCGAGTCCGAATGTTCCATGACTCCATTACTGAAGTGGCAGCCCATAACTGTGGCCGAAAGGTTATCAGTGCCTGTAATGCTGGCAACTCCCAAACCTGTAGGACTTCAGTACAACACTGTTTACAGAGAAAGTGGTGAGCTGCTCACCTCAACTGGGGACGTTTGTGGGAGGCGAATGCAAAATACTTCCTCAATCCCATCAACTTGCCCTCCGTGGAGGAGAAAGACCCTGGGGGTTCATGAAGTGGTCTGTCCATTACTGGGGTGGAGGTTGCTGAGGTAGTCCATAAGCTCCTTGGTGGCCGAGTTCCACCCTGAATACCTCAGGGGTCTGGATTTTGTAGGACTGTCTTTGTTGACACATCTCTGTAATATTGTGTGGTCACCTCTGGATTGGCAAACCAGGATGGTACTTCCCCAATTCTAAAAGGGAGACCGGAGGGTGTGTTCACTATTGTGGAATCACACTCCTCAGCCTACTTGGGAAACTCTATTCAGGAGTACTGGAGAAAAGGTACTAGTATGATTACTCTGATTGGTTGAGAGCCGGATTATTTATGGATGTTGAGGAGTTTCGGATGCGGACGTTCAGAACCTGGTTCTGTAACTGTAATTATTGTTTTCTCTAAAGTAGCATTTCCTGATCAGCCACAAACAGAGTGATGTGACTCAATCCATCTTCATCTATAATCATGTTTTATTCCTCATTCTGAAGCAGATTCACTTCTCTTTACAAATAAATCATTATCTCAGAATCTCACAGTTGAACGAATCTCGCAGGAAACGAAATGCGTTCACTGAAAGTGAAATAAACAAGAAACGCCTGCCAATGGAGACGAATAGATCTCCAACTTTGCTCTTTGTCTGATTCTAGTATCCAGCAAGGTGTGACCACTCCCTTAGCGTGCTAAGCAGGTGATAGGACATTAGAAAAGGCACTGATGCAGCTGTCACTTTTAATTCTCAAAATGTTCTCAAATTTGTCTCACAACATTCAGGGCATTGCATTTTGGTTGCCTGGTTAGTGAACTCATCGCAAAATATTTTTGTTGTTTTTTTTATGTCTGAAATTTCCATGAATGTTGCAAAACGAGGCTCTGATGCGGGGTAGTCTGAAACTCTTCCAAACAGCAATATGTCATGAGAAGGTCACAAAGTTGTTGTTTTGCTCACAAATTATTAATTTTTTGTTCACAAGGAAAAGCAACAAGTTGAAGATTTCCATGCATAAAGTTTTAGAAAAGTTGTTGGCATCTGCCGTATTTTGTTTATTTAAATAAAAAATAATTTTATTTGCATTTTGTTCATGCTGACAACGTGCAAATGAAAAGCAAATGGCTTGAGAACAAAAACAAGACTGGTTTATAGGAGATTTGCTTCTTTTGCCAAATATCTGCAAACCAATTGCTATTTACTGGCAAATCAGCTGCAAATTGTCACACAACTTTCTCACAATACACATATTTAAGCCACAAAATATTCGCCTGCACAATCACAAAACATCATGATGTGAATTTAAAATAAATAAATAAAAAATCAATTTGCTTTAATCATACCCCTGGTTTGATCACCCCCTAAAGCAGGGGTGTTAAACTGACTTTCACTGAGGGCCACACACTAAATTTAAAGCTGATCGAGGGCCGAATAATCACTGAACATCTCTTCTAAAAGCGCTTAACAGCGACAAGCTAGCATGCAATCTGTCTTAGATCTTGAACGACTAGCTGTCTATTTGAAATAGGCTGGCACCACCTAGAGGAAGGACGGGGAATTAGGTTTCATGGTAATGATTGATGCAAATAATGTATGACAATTATATTCTTTAAAAGCTGTTGAATGAGGATGCGGGTCGGATTTGGCTCGTGGACCGGGAGTTTGACACTCATGCCGTAAAGCTGTTTTTCCCCAAAATATTTGCATCAAAGATCAAATGTTTGTTCAGCAGACAATCAGATCTCAATCTCAGTCTAAATCTTAATTTTTGGTTAAAATATAAAAAAATTGTATATTAAATTAATCAAACATAGAATCTTCATCTATTAAACTGAAATGTTTTGGATCATGTGACAATTATTTGTTTGCTACAAACTAATTTGTGTGTGTGTGTGTGTGTTTGAACCTCCTGTAAGTGATTCTTTTCCTGTTATGCCTTAGACCATGTGAAAAGTTTATTGTTAATTTCACAAATAAAAAATAATAATAAATTGTTACACAACACAGATTAATTTAGAGGTTTTTTTTTTTATTATTAAGACATGAAACACAATACAAAGTTTAAAAAGTAAAGAGACATCAAGAAGGAGGATTCGGGTGCAAAAGTACGCCATGTTTCCGAAAATAAGAGCTTTATAATTTAAACGTTGTGGTAAATGGATGCAGAACATTGCTGGGGATCCTGTGGGTTGCACATGTGCTGCTGGTTCACTGGTTGTGAGTACATCAGCTGTGAGTACATTGAATGGAACAAAAAAAAAAAAAGGTTAAAAAATCATCAGGATTTTAATATAATACAGAAATTAGTTAACTACACATTAAAGAAAAACCTCAGGGACAAAATTCCTATTTTTTTTTTAACTTCAGATTTTTACTACTGAAAATAATAACTTATATTCATACCACCGTTCAAGGAACCCAACGTCACTTTATACAAAGAGTCAAGGACTTTTAAAAGATGTCCAGTTGCTGGTTTCGGGTTTGAAAGTAAAGCTGAGCGTCCAACTCACAAATCCTTATTTATAAAAAATTTAATCCATGATATAAAATGTATGAATAATAATATCACTAATATATAATCTGTAATACTTACTGTAGTTTGACCGCAGCAGGTGACGCTACAGGCAAATGCAGAAGCGCAGATAGAAATAATGAACTCAAGCAGCAAGAAAATGAACAGAACTCCATATATTCCATACCACTAATGCAAACAAACAAACAAACAAGCAGATAGACAAACAAATGAACAGATAAATAAGCAAACACATCAGTTAGTGAGTGGTGTAATCACTTCCTGTTAATCCTGAATAAAGCACAGCATGGCATAAAGATAACTCTGGAATGCGGAACTTAATTTTATAGATTCAGTTATAGGAAATATTTAAATATTTAAAGTGGTTGAAGGTCAGAGCATCAGGAAGAGCTGGACTTGTACTTTTAGTGCTGCTGAGACGCTAAAATTGTCACTAATGAAGAGCAACAACCTCTAACACCTTTATTTAAAACTTTCTGTGGGTTGCGTGACTTTGAGTGTGTGTGTGCCCACCAGAGTCATTATACAGCACAGTAGAGGGTTGTTACCCCTCATTATAATCGATGGGCCATCAGGGTCACATAATTTTTTCTTTCTGTCAGAAGTCATTTTAATTATTACACGTCTTCAGTTTTTATTTATCTATCTATCTATCTATCTATCTATCTATCTATCTATCTATCTATCTATTTATTTTATTTTGTTTCATTTCACTGGAAATCAGGGTCAAATTAGCCTGTATTTAGAATTTATTCTTATTTATTTATGCAGATGTATGAATGAAGCTAACTTACATACAAAATGTACAATACTGTATTACTGCTGGGGTATAAAAAATTCATCAAAATCTTTGGAGAACCTTTGAGTTATTCTGCACACAACCAGACAAACTAACACCGGTGAAAACATAACCTACTGCTGTAGATGAACTATTGTAAGAGTGTAGAAATGGAAGTATTTGTAAGAAACAAACCATATGCGGGCTGAAAAAATCACATCTGTAATTATAGCGATCATAGTAACACACGGGTATGCTCCTAGACCCAAGCATCATGTCCACTGGAAACAGAATGAGGTTGATACCCGCAACCACAGCACTGAACACATTCATTCCCAATGAGGCTTTCACCTGGTGAGAGAGGAAACGAAAAACCATATAACATATAACATGAAGGATATTGCATCATTACACTTCACATGTAATCTTGTATCCATCCTGTATGTACTCATGTGTGTGTGTGTGTGTGTGTGTGTGTGTTAGAAGCCTTAACTAAAATAAAACATTCATCAGGAACACATTTTGACTCAATAGATTTTAATTAATATTAATAATTTATTTAATATTTTAATAAAATCTGCAGTGATTGGATGTTTCCCTTCATCTAACTGCTTTAATCCAACAGCACAGTTTCTTCAAGAAAACCAAAGAGAGACAGAATTAAAAGAAAAGAACTGAAAATGATTTGGTAATGCGACGTTTACATACCACACAGGAACTAAAGCGGTTTGCTGCAGCAACTGACAGGGAGCCAGAACTTATAAACTGTTTAAAACAAAAGAAAAGAAAAAACATGACTTTTTATTAATTACTACAAAAATGTAACAGTAAGAATAAAAAAAGCTTCCATAAGTATATTAACACCATAAATGTTCCTATATTTAATACCAGGTATGGAAATATATATTTATATATACAGGTGTGTGGGTGTATGGAGTTTGTTTTCAAAAACAGATAAATCCAATTGTTTTAATTATAGGTAAAACTACATTTTCAGTAGCTAACAAAAAAACAAAAAAAGCTACTGAAAAACTAAATTTGTTTTTTTCATAATTACAATAAAAATTTTCATTAATTAAAAAAGATGTATGTGTGTCTAAATGTAATTAATTTACTTATTTTTATATTTATAATATATGCGTGTGTGTGTATATATATATAAGTAAATGAATTATATTTAGACACACATACATCTTTTTTTATTTAATTAATATTTTAATTGTAATTATGATTTTTAATTATTATCAAAATGAATGCATTTGTGCCTGGCTTGCAATTATAAATAACTTGTGTGTGTGTGTGTGTGTGTGTGTGTGTGTGTGTGTGTGTATGTATATATATATATATATATATATATATATATA
>JAOUQZ010045404.1:0-10435 GCA_028564935.1 Neosilurus hyrtlii | reverse complement strand
ATTTCATTCATTTCTCCATTCATTTTCTGAACCGCTTAATCCTTATTAGGGTTGCAGGGAGGCTGCCGCCCATCTCACCTGACTCTGGGTGAGGGCAGAGTACATCCTGGGCAGCTCGCCAGGCCATTAAAGGGCTCTTTCTTTCCTTCCTTCTTTCTTTCTTTCTTCATTTCTTCATTTGTTTTTATTCCTTATTATTTTTTTCACACTTTTGTTTGCACATACGAGCATTTTTTTAATTAAAAAATTAAGTCTGCACACCTCTTATTTATTAACAATCACAACATGTGTATTGCTTAGTGCTGTGATTATATTTCACTGTGGCACTGCTGCAACACATGGATGCAAGTGAAATAAAATGCAACACAAATTGATTCTTTAAAAATGTAGTCCCCTCCTGATTGTGTTCCATTCATGAGGCGCAAGAAGGGCATTGCAAGAAGGGCATGCTTTTGCTTTTCAGAGTGTGTTGTTTTTTGCATGTCACTATTAAAAATCAATAAGGTTTTTGATTTAGCCTAATGTGGGAAATTCTTAGGTTAATTCACCTTTAATGAAACATAATAATGAATAAATAGGTGTCCCACATTTGCAGAAATTTCCCCCTACAGTATGGATATTATCTTTTAGAGATTTTCACTGGTGTGTTTGCTTTTCTTCCTACCATGGAATCGTCTCCGTGTGATGTAATGCAGTGCTGTGGAACGTGCTGAGGATGGTGGCTCACCATAATTTCGGATTTTTATCAATAAAATGTAATTTACCGATGATTGTTTTACTCTTATTTTCATAGAAATCAGTCAACATAAGAGCAATGCCGTGATTTATAAGATTTTGCTTTTTGGTATGGTACATTTTTTTATGCCACTAATGCAAAGCAAAACCTTTCATCTGTTGAATTGTGTGTTTTTTTTTCTTGTTGAAGTTAATGCTTTTTACTCTGACACAAAATCTGTGAAATCATTTTGCGTAAGAAACAAAACAGCATCATATAGAGCAAAGACTCTAATTCATATACCAACTTTGTAGCTGTATGTCATGATAATAAAATATATATAAGTTAGTAGATCTGAATAGATGGAGATGAAGGTGAATGAATTATGGTTTACTGGAGTAGGCTGTAGTGCTGAAAGGCCCACGCAGTAGTGAGGGTAGCTGGGAATAGGGCTCGGGTTTGTGTGCTCATGAGCTCTAATTACAAAGGTTTAATAAAACACACTATACAAGTCTCTCAGAATATGTAGAAATACCTTCCTGTTATTCATGATTCGGCTGCCTGTGGGGACATATGGCACAAATGTGAACATTGCTACAGCACTGTGACCCAGTTTTTAAAATTATATTACATTCTGTGATCTTCTGTAGATTTCTCCACTGTACAGCTCCTTACATAATAAAGTCAATATGAGGCACATTTAAAGAAACACTAATAATGTATATCAAAAAGGGGATTTGATCTGCCAAGGGTGTTTGTATCTGAAAAAAACACAGATACTAAAGCTTTAACAGCCAGAAGTGAATTCATCATGGGCTTTGAATCAGAGTAGAGAAATATTTCTAGGTTAAACAGCCAAAGCTAGTCTTCATTCACCATTGTGTACCATATGCATCTCTATCACTTTAAGAGCTCTCCTGCTGCATATAACATATTCAATCCATCTATCAACGGCACCAGTGAGCCATGGCCATGCTCAGTACAGTCAGTCATTCTGCTCACATTTCTTTCATAATGCTCTGCAAAGGGGATGATGACCTGCAAGACCCATTGACTCATTCCTTATCATACATCATTTTGGTTTTTGGAGAGTGTCACACTGTTCACATATTCTTTCTTCTTTTTCCTGTTTATCTCAGAGGGAGGCTTTCATTGGAGATTTATATATGCTTAGTACAATGGAATGTCGTTTGAAAAGCCACAGGTCTCACAAGGTACAGGGTTTGACACAAAGGGCAGTATAATCATCCCTGAAGCAGATTTTAGACTTTACTATGAAACCTAATTCATTCCATTCATTTTGCTGTTACTCTTCACTGTTGCATTAGTTCCATTAGTGGTGCAGAACTATTTGCATTTAAAAATAAATTATGGTCTCACAGTTACAAAGTCTCAACACTTTCTACAATTCTAGTAAAAAGATAATTGTTTATTATATCTTTTTTTTTTTTTACTAAGCCCCTAAAAAGACATGCATAAATACATAAATAAATATAAAAAGAAAGTATCTGTTGTGCAGGAGAATCTCTCGCACACATATAGGTTACTTTGCCATCCACACCAGATAATTTCTAGTTTTTTTGTGACACTTCCCATCAGGGCGGCACCGTGTGACCTGGCCCTAGGTGTGAGTGTGAGTGTGAATGGTTGTATGTGTGTTGGCCCTGTAATAGCCTGGTGAACTGTTCAGGGTTTACCCTGCCTTTGCCCAGAGTTGGCTCAGAGAGGCAACACAACCATAATTAGAATTAAGCGTCTTAGAGAATGAATGAACATCCTATCAGTAGCTTCTGTGTTTTTCATATAAAATTACAGAAAGCTTACCACAGTACTCAATATGGGCCCGATATGCACTGTTTACCTTTCTTGACAAATTTGACAAGTTAAATTGACTGTCAAATTGACTGGTCCAGATTAACCTCTTTACATGCAGTGAAATTGTTAGTTGTATTGCATTTATCTGTGAGAAACACTGCAATTGCTAGTTTACTGAAAACTGATAATAAATCTTGTATTTACAGAGTAGAGCTGATTATTGGGAAGTACTGCATATTTTCCCAGTTGGCTGTTCTATGTAACTACTCAAAGGCTTTAGTTGTGATTAGCTCAGATTATCAGTTTCTTGTGCTTGTGGATGGATTTGATCCAGACAAGAAGTAGAATGGCAGAGAAAGCTCAGAAAAAGCAAAGCTTTGGTGGCAGATGCAACAAAATGTAAAAAAAAAAATTGTACTGAAATGTTTAATTCCATTTCAGCTGGTTCAGCTGGGAGCTGATGATCAGTTGTATATCGCTACTAATTAACTATTGTGTCTGAAGTGTAAATGCTTCAACAGTGAATCAATTAATATAGTTTTTTTTTGATGAAGAAGTGTTGTGTTATTTAGTGATCTAGATGTTAATAATTTGTATTTTCAAACAAAGATATTTGTCTTGTTTAGGCTATTTTTTATTTATGTGTTGGACTTCCTTATGTCTTATTACTGTCTAATGCACATCAATTTGTTGTTTACTATTCAGAATTCCGCTAATCAATAAATTCCATGTCTTGACAGTATGTTTGCGGCGCAACACTTTTCAGTCAGATAAATAGATCATGTACACTAAGTTTATTAATAAGTTTGTTTTTAACAGGGAGTACTGTCATGCATTCAATGAACTGTCAGACTTCAACTCTTGCCGGCCTCTGTGGTCTGTAGCAATGCGGATGTCATTATTTCTCTAGGGGGAGAAAAGCTCTACAGCGGCACTGGATGTGCTTTTGTCATTAGACCATAATGAAATGCTTGGTCATCTCTCCCTCTTGGCCCAGTCTCATTAATTTAAGGAGTCAAGATGGGCACCAACCTGCTGGAATGAGACAGCTGTTTGCAATGCCAGAGCAATCAGTACAACACTACCCTGTAAATATTCGCAATTAGCTGAGATGCCTGGGTTTGCTCTACTGGGATGACTGTTATATATATTTCAGCTTTGGCTGCACACTTTAAAATAAATATGCACAGCCACGCTTGCTGACTAAGAATAATACCTCACTTATTGGCTAAATGATATAATGCTAGTTTAATTTGTTAATTCTGGCAGGTGCCATGTGTGATGCAACCTTACACCCAGAAGATTTTGGGTTTGAAACTCATGATCAACTGAAGCCGATCTGTGCTAAGTTTGCATGTCCTCAGTTTGTGTGCCAGCTGAGATCAGCTCTAGCCCAGCCCAAGACCCTGAAGAATAAGCAGTGCAGATGACGGATTGGTGGACATAAGTGTGGAGTACAGCATTTTATTTGCAGTTATTTATTTATACGTCTGCTTAGATTTTTTGCACTTGTGACTCACTTTCTGCTGCTGTGGATGTTTCCACATGGATACCCTAACGATTTATACTTCCCTATTACAGCTAGGCGATAAATACATCAATTGATTTTAATTTTTGGATTAGGATGATGTGTGAAACTTTAAAGCTTAATTTTTTTTTATATGCATAAGATAATTTAACTTCAGTGGGTTTGAAGATTCTGCACAAATCCTGATCCAGGATTTTTTTCCTGCTTCACACTTGCTCCGCAATAGACTCAGATACCCACCACCCAATAGAAAAATGTTTTTTGTCTGTCTCTGCCCATCAACACAGCATCTGACAACAGCACAAACCACTGTCCACTGTAAAGTTTGTCTAAAATCTGATGTGACCAAAGACAGTAGCACAACAAACTTATTTTATCATCTTAGACATGCGTGCAACCAAGTGACAGGACTAGCTCTGAAGCTGATGCATGTGCTAGCTGCAGAGCCTCCAAACATTTGCTAAAAAACTAATAATAGCAGCCTCATTTTCAAGTAGCACTTCATATGATAAGAAGGGATCTTGAGTGGAAGGAAATTACACATGCAGGTGCATTTTATAAAATTTTCTAAAATAATAAAATTATAAATTATAAAAGATTTGGTGTCCATATATACGTTGGGGGGAAAACAAGTTTATTCAGATGCTAAATAAAATCAATTCCAGATACGAGCTACAAAGCCAAAGTTTTTTTTATAGAAGTAGCCCCGCCCCATCTACGCAACACTACACAGGAAATAGGCCATGCCTCAAGCTTTCCTTGCTAGATAAATAAATAAACAAACAAATTAATAAAAATACTTTAAAGTAAATAATAAAAGCACCAAATATCCTGTAATTTCTTATGAGTTTAAAATGTATTTTGTTTAGACTCTTCAGGTATTTGATTTTTTTTCAAAAGACTCTTTTTATTTATTTGTTTTTGTTTTCTTGATAACTTGAGTTTACATTTCATTGATCCTGTAGTAAACAGCTAATGAAAAGCAATCAGAATTCCAGTTTTAAACTAATTAAGATATATTTGCTTTTTCTTTGTTGATACTCTTATTGTTTAAATTGGAATTGTAAATTATGTGCAGGGTGAAAAAAAATAAAAATAAATATATATATATATATATATATATATATGACCATATTGCCCAGCCTATTTCCTATATAATTTGTGTCCACAATTCTCAACCTTGTTTCACTAAAGAATGGTTTCAAGTTTCATTTTTATTGTCATATACATGTAACAATGGAACATCCCTAGCGGCAATGAAATTCTTGGACTCTGAGCCCCCTCAAAAATTGCACATAAGAAGCAAATATTGCACATAATTTTAGATAAAATATAAAGTAAGAAACAAAAATTATATCAATAAAAGAAATGAAAATATAAAAATATAAGCTAAAAGAATTTGAATATATATATATATATATATATATATTCAAATTCTTTTAGCTTATATTTTTATATTTTCATTTCTTTTATTGATATAATTTTTGTTTCTTACTTTATATTTTATCTAAAATTATGTGCAATATTTGCTTCTTATGTGCAATTTTTGAGGGGGCTCAGAGTCCAAGAATTTCATTGCCGCTAGGGATGTTCCATTGTTACATGTATATGACAATAAAAATGAAACTTGAAACCATTCTTTAGTGAAACAAGGTTGAGAATTGTGGACACAAATTATATAGGAAATAGGCTGGGCAATATGGTCATATATATATATATATATATATATATATTTATTTTTATTTTTTTTCACCCTGCACATAATTTACAATTCCAATTTAAACAATAAGAGTATCAACAAAGAAAAAGCAAATATATCTTAATTAGTTTAAAACTGGAATTCTGATTGCTTTTCATTAGCTGTTTACTACAGGATCAATGAAATGTAAACTCAAGTTATCAAGAAAACAAAAACAAATAAATAAAAAGAGTCTTTTGAAAAAAAATCAAATACCTGAAGAGTCTAAACAAAATACATTTTAAACTCATAAGAAATTACAGGATATTTGGTGCTTTTATTATTTACTTTAAAGTATTTTTATTAATTTGTTTGTTTATTTATTTATCTAGCAAGGAAAGCTTGAGGCATGGCCTATTTCCTGTGTAGTGTTGCGTAGATGGGGCGGGGCTACTTCTATAAAAAAAACTTTGGCTTTGTAGCTCGTATCTGGAATTGATTTTATTTAGCATCTGAATAAACTTGTTTTCCCCCCAACGTATATATGGACACCAAATCTTTTATAATTTATAATTTTATTATTTTAGAAAATTTTATAAAATGCACCTGCATGTGTAATTTCCTTCCACTCAAGATCCCTTCTTATCATATGAAGTGCTACTTGAAAATGAGGCTGCTATTATTAGTTTTTTAGCAAATGTTTGGAGGCTCTGCAGCTAGCACATGCATCAGCTTCAGAGCTAGTCCTGTCACTTGGTTGCACGCATGTCTAAGATGATAAAATAAGTTTGTTGTGCTACTGTCTTTGGTCACATCAGATTTTAGACAAACTTTACAGTGGACAGTGGTTTGTGCTGTTGTCAGATGCTGTGTTGATGGGCAGAGACAGACAAAAAACATTTTTCTATTGGGTGGTGGGTATCTGAGTCTATTGCGGAGCAAGTGTGAAGCAGGAAAAAAATCCTGGATCAGGATTTGTGCAGAATCTTCAAACCCACTGAAGTTAAATTATCTTATGCATATAAAAAAAAATTAAGCTTTAAAGTTTCACACATCATCCTAATCCAAAAATTAAAATCAATTGATGTATTTATCGCCTAGCTGTAATAGGGAAGTATAAATCGTTAGGGTATCCATGTGGAAACATCCACAGCAGCAGAAAGTGAGTCACAAGTGCAAAAAATCTAAGCAGACGTATAAATAAATAACTGCAAATAAAATGCTGTACTCCACACTTATGTCCACCAATCCGTCATCTGCACTGCTTATTCTTCAGGGTCTTGGGCTGGGCTAGAGCTGATCTCAGCTGGCACACAAACTGAGGACATGCAAACTTAGCACAGATCGGCTTCAGTTGATCATGAGTTTCAAACCCAAAATCTTCTGGGTGTAAGGTTGCATCACACATGGCACCTGCCAGAATTAACAAATTAAACTAGCATTATATCATTTAGCCAATAAGTGAGGTATTATTCTTAGTCAGCAAGCGTGGCTGTGCATATTTATTTTAAAGTGTGCAGCCAAAGCTGAAATATATATAACAGTCATCCCAGTAGAGCAAACCCAGGCATCTCAGCTAATTGCGAATATTTACAGGGTAGTGTTGTACTGATTGCTCTGGCATTGCAAACAGCTGTCTCATTCCAGCAGGTTGGTGCCCATCTTGACTCCTTAAATTAATGAGACTGGGCCAAGAGGGAGAGATGACCAAGCATTTCATTATGGTCTAATGACAAAAGCACATCCAGTGCCGCTGTAGAGCTTTTCTCCCCCTAGAGAAATAATGACATCCGCATTGCTACAGACCACAGAGGCCGGCAAGAGTTGAAGTCTGACAGTTCATTGAATGCATGACAGTACTCCCTGTTAAAAACAAACTTATTAATAAACTTAGTGTACATGATCTATTTATCTGACTGAAAAGTGTTGCGCCGCAAACATACTGTCAAGACATGGAATTTATTGATTAGCGGAATTCTGAATAGTAAACAACAAATTGATGTGCATTAGACAGTAATAAGACATAAGGAAGTCCAACACATAAATAAAAAATAGCCTAAACAAGACAAATATCTTTGTTTGAAAATACAAATTATTAACATCTAGATCACTAAATAACACAACACTTCTTCATCAAAAAAAAACTATATTAATTGATTCACTGTTGAAGCATTTACACTTCAGACACAATAGTTAATTAGTAGCGATATACAACTGATCATCAGCTCCCAGCTGAACCAGCTGAAATGGAATTAAACATTTCAGTACAATTTTTTTTTTTACATTTTGTTGCATCTGCCACCAAAGCTTTGCTTTTTCTGAGCTTTCTCTGCCATTCTACTTCTTGTCTGGATCAAATCCATCCACAAGCACAAGAAACTGATAATCTGAGCTAATCACAACTAAAGCCTTTGAGTAGTTACATAGAACAGCCAACTGGGAAAATATGCAGTACTTCCCAATAATCAGCTCTACTCTGTAAATACAAGATTTATTATCAGTTTTCAGTAAACTAGCAATTGCAGTGTTTCTCACAGATAAATGCAATACAACTAACAATTTCACTGCATGTAAAGAGGTTAATCTGGACCAGTCAATTTGACAGTCAATTTAACTTGTCAAATTTGTCAAGAAAGGTAAACAGTGCATATCGGGCCCATATTGAGTACTGTGGTAAGCTTTCTGTAATTTTATATGAAAAACACAGAAGCTACTGATAGGATGTTCATTCATTCTCTAAGACGCTTAATTCTAATTATGGTTGTGTTGCCTCTCTGAGCCAACTCTGGGCAAAGGCAGGGTAAACCCTGAACAGTTCACCAGGCTATTACAGGGCCAACACACATACAACCATTCACACTCACACTCACACCTAGGGCCAGGTCACACGGTGCCGCCCTGATGGGAAGTGTCACAAAAAAACTAGAAATTATCTGGTGTGGATGGCAAAGTAACCTATATGTGTGCGAGAGATTCTCCTGCACAACAGATACTTTCTTTTTATATTTATTTATGTATTTATGCATGTCTTTTTAGGGGCTTAGTAAAAAAAAAAAAAGATATAATAAACAATTATCTTTTTACTAGAATTGTAGAAAGTGTTGAGACTTTGTAACTGTGAGACCATAATTTATTTTTAAATGCAAATAGTTCTGCACCACTAATGGAACTAATGCAACAGTGAAGAGTAACAGCAAAATGAATGGAATGAATTAGGTTTCATAGTAAAGTCTAAAATCTGCTTCAGGGATGATTATACTGCCCTTTGTGTCAAACCCTGTACCTTGTGAGACCTGTGGCTTTTCAAACGACATTCCATTGTACTAAGCATATATAAATCTCCAATGAAAGCCTCCCTCTGAGATAAACAGGAAAAAGAAGAAAGAATATGTGAACAGTGTGACACTCTCCAAAAACCAAAATGATGTATGATAAGGAATGAGTCAATGGGTCTTGCAGGTCATCATCCCCTTTGCAGAGCATTATGAAAGAAATGTGAGCAGAATGACTGACTGTACTGAGCATGGCCATGGCTCACTGGTGCCGTTGATAGATGGATTGAATATGTTATATGCAGCAGGAGAGCTCTTAAAGTGATAGAGATGCATATGGTACACAATGGTGAATGAAGACTAGCTTTGGCTGTTTAACCTAGAAATATTTCTCTACTCTGATTCAAAGCCCATGATGAATTCACTTCTGGCTGTTAAAGCTTTAGTATCTGTGTTTTTTTCAGATACAAACACCCTTGGCAGATCAAATCCCCTTTTTGATATACATTATTAGTGTTTCTTTAAATGTGCCTCATATTGACTTTATTATGTAAGGAGCTGTACAGTGGAGAAATCTACAGAAGATCACAGAATGTAATATAATTTTAAAAACTGGGTCACAGTGCTGTAGCAATGTTCACATTTGTGCCATATGTCCCCACAGGCAGCCGAATCATGAATAACAGGAAGGTATTTCTACATATTCTGAGAGACTTGTATAGTGTGTTTTATTAAACCTTTGTAATTAGAGCTCATGAGCACACAAACCCGAGCCCTATTCCCAGCTACCCTCACTACTGCGTGGGCCTTTCAGCACTACAGCCTACTCCAGTAAACCATAATTCATTCACCTTCATCTCCATCTATTCAGATCTACTAACTTATATATATTTTATTATCATGACATACAGCTACAAAGTTGGTATATGAATTAGAGTCTTTGCTCTATATGATGCTGTTTTGTTTCTTACGCAAAATGATTTCACAGATTTTGTGTCAGAGTAAAAAGCATTAACTTCAACAAGAAAAAAAAACACACAATTCAACAGATGAAAGGTTTTGCTTTGCATTAGTGGCATAAAAAAATGTACCATACCAAAAAGCAAAATCTTATAAATCACGGCATTGCTCTTATGTTGACTGATTTCTATGAAAATAAGAGTAAAACAATCATCGGTAAATTACATTTTATTGATAAAAATCCGAAATTATGGTGAGCCACCATCCTCAGCACGTTCCACAGCACTGCATTACATCACACGGAGACGATTCCATGGTAGGAAGAAAAGCAAACACACCAGTGAAAATCTCTAAAAGATAATATCCATACTGTAGGGGGAAATTTCTGCAAATGTGGGACACCTATTTATTCATTATTATGTTTCATTAAAGGTGAATTAACCTAAGAATTTCCCACATTAGGCTAA
>JAOUQZ010045403.1:0-10435 GCA_028564935.1 Neosilurus hyrtlii | reverse complement strand
GGGCGAGCTGGATCATAAACAACAAGAAGTTCGCTAAGATAATGCAGTGCAAGACCATTAAGTGCTTTATAAGTTAAGAGTAGCAATTTATATTCGATTCATTAGAAACAGTAGCCAATCTTTTTGTGTTTTTAGAGTTTTCAGCAATTCACACCAATTTACGTGTCACTTATCATTTCCTAAGTGGTCACTGCTTTAGAGATTCAGCCTGTCAGGTGCTTTATATCATTGATGGTTCTTCTCGGCACAGCTTATGTGAGTCTACTCGACTGGCCCACTATCTGGCACTGGTGGTGGACCCTCAAATGAACACCACGTTTCACTTGACTGTTCTTGCATTCTCTCTTTTTTTTCGGGAAACTTGTTTGCTTTCTCCTCAGAATTTGAACATCCTTGATCCTGACTGTTGCTCTGGGTGAAAACAGATAAAAATACAAATCATGTATCATAAACTTTACTACATTATCATGAAGTCCAGTTGGTTATATTATAACTGTAATGGTAATTGTAGTCCCAAATCATTTTAGTAAAAGAGTAATGGATAAATAAGAGAGTTAATTAGTGCTGAGTGCAAGCAGGGATGGCCTGGCAAGCTGTCCATGGTGGATTAAGCAAGATAAGGATTAAGCAATTCAGAAAATGAATGAAAGAATGAATGAATGACTTGAAAGAAAAAATTTGTTGATTTTTTTAAAGATATTTGAAAATACAAACATTTCACCATCTGTAATACAGTGCTTAGAGAAAAAGGTAATATTCAAAAGGTGTTTTGCACAATTGTCTCTGACATTGGCTTGCTGATATCTTTTAACCACTCTTCCCTCAGTTATCAGATGTTGGACTTTTCTTGCATGAAAAATTTTCAAATTTGAAAATTTGTGACTTCGGGGGCATGACGGTGAACAGGTTAGTGGTGTAGTTCAAGAGCTCCCAAAAGGGCCTGACATTTCCCCTGCTTTAGAGTTATCAGTGTATTTGTACTTTGTAAATTCCAATGGGGAAATACCAACTAAGAAAAGCTAAGACCACAACAAGTCAAAATAGTGAGAAAAACGGGGATATGGCAACAGGAGACTTCGATACAGATGAAGCTAACCCGCATGCTCAGATTGATGCCCTGCAAGCTAGCCTAGATGCTATCCTTGCTGACATAAAAGCAGGACACTTGGACATGAAAAAGGTACTGAGTGGATTTTGAGAGACAATCAAAAGAGACATGAAGGAAGGGCTCTGGAACTTTAAAGAAGAAATTAACCAGAAACTGAGTGAGATCTGTGCAGAAATTTAAAATACAGAGGCTAGGATGGATGACATAGAGAAACAAGTGTCTGAGGTTGAGGAGTGGAGGAGTGTTAATATGAAAAATGCACTTCTTCAGGTTTTGAGGGAACAAGAGCATATTGTGTCCAAGTTAACAGATTTAGAAACATGCTCCCGCAGAAATAACCTCTGCATCTTAGGAATCCTGGAGAAGAGGAGTGGAATAACGCATGTGAGTTTCTGGAAAAAATCATTAATCAGAATTGCAACTCCCAGACACTGACCTTAAAATACAACGCTGTCACTGGTCACTCGGACCAAAACCACCATCGCAAGCTGGCCCGAGATCCATGAATGCTTGTTTCATCATGTATAAAACCAAGGAACTGGTGCTGAACAGCACATGAACAAAGAACGAGATACATCTCAATGAAAAATGAGTGTATTTTGACCACGACTACCCAGCAGAAGTTATTAAAAAGAAGAAGGAATATGCGCCATTGAGGAAGGTGTAAAAAAAATGGGGACTCAAATTCCAAACCCCTGCATCCACAAAACTCAGAGTCTTTTATGAAGAAGGGCCCATCACATACAACAATGCAGAAAAGGTGATGGAGAATATGCTGAAGAAGAGGATACTAACAGCTGGTGAAGAAAATTTTGATAAATTTTATCAAAGATTTTATCAATAATTTCTTTGATCAATTTTATAGATCTCTGTGTATGAATAATGTGGTTATGGAAATGAGTTCTTAGCTCATAAGATTATTTATAAAAAATACTGATTGGACTGTTTCCCTTGGTGACAAAATGAATATTACTCATCTTATAAACATGGACAAAGGAGAGTAGTTATAATAATAATCTCTAACAAAGTTATATGCCAGATCGCTAAACAGATAAAGGATACTGAGGGGAAATACATTCTAGTAAAAGTGTCATGACTCGGGATAGCACTGCACCTCCAGGCCAACAGGAAGAGCCTGTGAGCCTGCACTCTCACTACAGGTCAACGAGGTAACAAACACTTCCTGGTCAGGCCTCTCAGCCCTATAAAAAGCCACGTCGTGGCGGCAACTGCACTTGGTCATGATTTTTTATTTATTATTATTATTATTATTTTTTTAAAACATGCTTCTGGTGAACTCATTCTGTAGTAAACCTTTCACAAGAATTTTGCTGAAAGTATTTGTACTTTGTGAGACTGGTTTGTGTACCCTTAACTTGTTTCTTGATTTGTGGATTGTTTTTGATACCTCTGTTTGCCTGTGTTGAACTACTGCTTGTTTCTCCATGATGTAGGACTACCCTGAAGGCTTTTTGACAGTTTGCCCATTATGTATTCTCTTTTGTTTTCTTTGTCAATCCACAATATTCTCGTGTGAAACTTCTGGGCTTTTGGTGTGATATTGACTTATGTTTCTTGGCTTGATTTAGTGAGAATCACTCTTGCTTTTCAGTCTCTGACATCTTATGTTGAAGCCTCTTCTACAATAAACCCTCTGTGCCTTATTTACTTTGATTGTGCTTAGTTCTGATTTTTTTAAAAAAAGTTATATTGATCACAAACAGGTAACACTATTAAACGTCTATAGACCCTGGTAATGATGAAACAATTATGAAGAAAACATTTGATTAAAGAGACTGCTGTGGTCCTTTTTATTTGTGGTGGAGATTGAAATATACAATTACTACCCTCCCTTAACTCCACCAGCATAAAGAAAATTGATCCTGAGACAGTCACAGTCACACAAGAATTGACTACCTTGTCATGTTTAATTCATAAATACAGAATTTTAAAGTGTCAATTAGTGGTCAAAGATATTTCAGACCACGCTGGTGAATATTTATCCCTACATCTGTACACTGAAGTTTAAAATACAACATAGAGGCTTAACACAAGCTTATTAAATGATCCTTTGAGCAATCAATACATTTAAAAGGAATTTAAAGAATATTTAGAACAAAATGATACTGATGAAGTGTCTCCGGGTACTGTATGGGACCTGCCAAGAAGGAGAAACAGAAGCAAATAAAAAAACTTGTTACAGGAGCTAAAAATTTTAATAACTCCAAATAATTAGATAAGATAAAACTCATTAAACAAAATTATGATAGTCATGAAGAGATGAAAATAAGATAAGATAATAAAATATGGTACTAGACAATGGGCCAAGAGCTAAAAAGTTGTTAGCCAGAAGGATAAGAAGGCAACAACAGGAAAAGTCTGTCCATAAAATTAAGGACACCAAATCTGGAAGAATATGTCGACTAAAAAATAAATACGAAACTCTTTGAAAGTTGTACTTTGTACAAACAACTAAAAGGAGCTGATTCTTTGAGCATTATACATTTTCTGAACTCACTAGCTTTACTATCCACTGTATCAGAATAGAATAAAATGATGAATAAAATAGCACAAAAAGAGCTGGATAATTTCAAGGCTCAAAACAAATAAAATGTCAGGTGAGGAGTGATGCCCTGCATAATGGTATAAAACATTTAGAGAGTTACTATCACTAACATTATTAAAATGCTTTGCTTTTACACTTAATATAGGAGAAACACCAGCTGCTAAGACAAATCATCTCTGTAATTCCTAAGGTGGGCAAAAGTAAACCTGAGTGCAGTTCATACAGACCAGTATCAATTTTAAACATAGATTGTAGGCTATACGCCTCAATAATCTCAAAAAGTTTAGAAAGTATTATTCCAGACATAAAGACCATGGCGGGGTTTCTTAAAAGTAGACAGACACAAAATAATGTTAC
Source organism: Neosilurus hyrtlii (assembly GCA_028564935.1). Classification (NCBI taxonomy): domain Eukaryota; kingdom Metazoa; phylum Chordata; class Actinopteri; order Siluriformes; family Plotosidae; genus Neosilurus; species Neosilurus hyrtlii. Next base: position 6,404 of record JAOUQZ010045403.1, on the reverse strand, counting down.
ATTAACACAAGAAGCCTTACATTTGAGTATATGGAGTAAAAATGATAAGTCTCAGCCTTGATGCCAAAAAGGCATTTGGTTCAGTTAGTTAGGAATACCTATACTTAACATTACAAAGATTTGGATTTAATGCTAATGTCCTCTTATATCAAAAAACTTGTATCATTCCCCCTTAGCTAGAATTAAAATAAACAGTAGTCTGATCAATCTGGTGCCAAAAGAGGCTGTCGGCAAGGGTGTCTGGCATTGTTCACACTATTTATCGAACCTCACACTCAGGTGATTAGAGAAGACTGGGAGATAAAAGGAATTAGGATTAAAGACACCGAGTTTAAGATCAGCCTTTTTGCAGATAACACATTGTTCACTCTGTAATAGTCAGATTTGATTTTATTAAAATTACTGTCCTCCTTAAAAACATTTGGTTATTATTCGGGTTATAAATTAAACAACCACAAACCCTCATCATAAATGAATAACCTTTGCAATTTTAAATGGGAAAATTACACTATTAAATACTACTATTAATACATTAACTATTAACACTATTAAAATTCCAAAGGATTTATCCACCATCTATGCAAATAATTATCTTCCAATTACTAAAAAGATAAAGACATTTAAATAAATGGACTTTATTGCCACTAGACTTACATAACCATGTAGATATTGTTAAGAGCAGTTGGGGGTTAGGTGCCTTGCTCAAGGGCACTTCAGCCATGAAAGTGGAGGAAGGGAAGGTGCCGCTCACTCCCCCACCACCACATTTTTCCTGCAAGGAATCGAACCAGCGACCTTTCGGTCCCCAAGCTAAACTGGAAATTGATTACCAGAATCTACTCCTGTTTACAGTCATACACTGGGAGTCATACATTTTAATCCAACAGAGAAAAATAAGGGAAAAAAAACATCTCAGAAGATGATTGGTTGAACATCTGTAAAACTCAAATGAACACTTCAAGATCTGGGTCCTCGTGTACAAGGGGTGGGTACGCACAAAAATGTTGCCTTAATTTCATTTCACTATGTAAAGCTGCTTTGTGACAATGTTAATTGTAAAAAGCGCTAATCAAATAAAAGTGACTTGACTTGACTTGGCCAACTCCATGGCTGGCGTACGCATGTTTCTGCAGCTGTTGGTGCTTTGGTGACACTTAGAGGTGATTCTGGGAAGCTGTTTATAATGTGAAAATTAGTCCTCAGAATTAATTAAAGCGCAATTTGCAGCGAGAGCTGGTTTTCCTAAAGTAATTGGTGCTGTAGACTGCACACACATTGCTATTAAAGTGCCAGCACAGGATGAATTTATGTCAACAGGAAGCATTTTCATTCCATCACTGTACAAATCACATGTGATGCGCAAATGCAATTAACTAACATTGTGGCGAGGTTTCTTAGTTCAACGCACAATTCATACACCCTGGGTAACAGCATGGTTGGGAACTACAAGCTGGCACTGTGTGCGATTTCAACCATTCACCATGCATTTATTGAGTCACTGATATTTGTGAGGATGCCTAGGAATTTATGCCACCGATTGCACAGCACAGCGTGGGGAGGACACGGCCAGTCGGGCGGGCAGCAGGAAAATCGTACTTAAACATGATTCAAAGTCTTGAATATCCTCTTCTTTGTACTGGCATGTTTAAATTTGCCAAACCAAAGAGCATGCACACATTTCCGCATGAACCTCTATCTTACAGGGCTGTGAGCTTGGGGGTGATCGGAGACCCCACATGCGCTTCCACCACCCCTGAAAGAGGAGTGTCACCTATGATTGTGGGACTCTCTGCTCAAGTGGGGTGAGGTCCTCCACTCCTGCACCCCCCCCCCCGCCCCCCACCTGATTGTGACAGACTTTGGTGGTGGGCAGCCGTCCTCCTCTTAACGGCCACCTTTTAGTCTGACCACTTCTTTTTCAACTCCACGTGTGTGTACGCCTTTCCAACCCCACAGCACATCCTCACAAACTCTCTCCCACTCAGACCTCCTGCGTTTGTTGTTAATGCCTGAGAACAGCGTGCCAAACAGTACATTCTTGTGCGCCTCCCCATCTTCCTCATATTGTAAGGGTTTTCTGATCCTGCGAAGAGGGGAATCTCTGGTGCAGGGTTCATTTAAACACGATTTGCATATTTAAATGGGGGCGTAGACAGGGAGGAGTCAGGTACTCCTACATGTGCGCTCAGTTCCACATTGAAGGAAATGTGCTTGGTTTCATGCGTACACACAGATTCATACATCTGGATTTTTTTGTGCGTACGCCATTTTCCAGTAAGAACTCTATGCAAGTCTTTGTGCATGAGGCCCCTGGTCATTTGATGGAATTTACATAAAAAAAAAAATTGGGTTTTTTTTTGGTTTTTTTATCACTCCAAAATTTAAAAAGGTCGTTCAAGTTATGAATGGTGCTGGAGAGTGTAAACACTCAGGCGGATCATTTCCATGTTTTCTGACATTGCCTGATAATATGATCCTACTGGCAAGATGTAGTAGAGGAAATTAAATCAATAGTAGGCTTTGAAATTAACATTATTTTTGCACAATTTATCTTGGTAACATCTCTGCCATGATCAATGCTATGGATAAGTACTTGTTTAAAATAATGTTTGAAGAAGGTGGTTCAAAATAATCCCCATCGAAAGAAGAGTGGATTGGAATTGTGCAAGAAATATATGACATGGAAAAACTGACATTTTTCTTTACATTGCGCACAGATTAATACATACTGAAGAAAATGGACAGTTCATCTCGAATAAGTAGTCACGACAGGATATAATTAATAAGTACTTATGTAACTGATTGTTTCTTGTTTGAGAAAAATGCTCCCTAATGTACCCTCTCACTGTTAATTGTACATCTATATGAGAAGTCTTCTGCTCTGTTCTGATGTGGAGAAAAGACTGTGAACAAGTGGGGAAAAAAAGTCTGAAATGTTTTTATTTATTTATTTATTTATTTTTTTACCCTGGATCTAGCTCTATCTCCTAAATGTACACATGTGGTCATTGTAATTCATCTACCCACTGCTTATTTTTTCTCGCCTGTCTGTGTCCAGTTCTTATGCTTTTCTTTCTTTCTTTCTTATTTTCATTCTTTCTATACTGTAATATAACTTATACAATATAATAATATATAATACAAATAAAGTTTTAAAATAATGTATTTGCATATTAAAACATTACTGCTGTTTCCTGTCTAAGAAAGACAGCAGTAATGTTTTAAATAATAAACACACATATTTTCACATTGTTGTTTTAATGTTAGCCAGGTAAATTCTTATTTTACTTCACTGAATATATTAAAGCATTTTGACCAAAAATATAGATGATTTATGCAACGTACTGAAAATAAACCAACTTTATCATCCACAGGTGCCTCTTCCCAAAGTTCTGGAATCAACAGAAACAAGCCTTTTATGATGACAACATACTGATCACTAACTGTTCACCTGTACCTGGTGTCAGTATATACCTAATCAGACACTGCCACCAGTTTTTATTTAGTGCTCTTCTGATCATTGTGTGGATTCTATTATTACAATAGCTGCATGAAATTCACTTGTAGGTAGAGTGACATGAAAAAGTCATTACCCCTTTCTGATTTCCTTTATTTTAATATTTTTCATAATACTTATTTTCATCTGATTTTCATATTTTTTTATAATACAAAGACAAACTGAGCAAACAAACTACACCTATTCCAAACTTTTTGGAATCTTGCTAATTATCGAAGGACAAACTCACTAATACCCGTAATCACCCAATGCGAAAAAAGTAATTGCCCCTAAACTCATTACTTGCTTGTGCTACCTTTAGCAGCAAGAAGTGCAATCAAAAGTCATTTTTAATATCCAAAATCAGAATCGAGATCTGAAACAAATAGAGTGTTATAAATAAACAGAAACTGAGAAAAGCAGAAAGGGGACAAAGAATTTTTCATATTACTATGTACAAATAAAAAAGTATTTCAATCTTATTATACACTTTTACTTACATTAATATGTTTAATAACATATTTATTTGTAATCTTTACTTACTCTTTCTGTATAGTATACTTTTTTAATGCCTCTGAATGTATCTTTTTGTTTTGTTTTAGTTCAGTTTAAAAAGTAGTACAAGATGATTTGATGATTTGAATAGCAAAGCTATGTATGGTTTGCTTATGTATTCCAACAGTCTGCATTTAAAATAACTGTTATGATGTGTAGCCTGGGAACAAAGAATTTCCACTCTTGATGCTGTAATCAGATTCACAAAAGAAAAATATTTAAAAGATAACTGATCTAAAACTGGTCTATGGCTTTCAGTATTTTAAAGCATTGTCTTTGCACTTTAATAAGACATCGAACAGCCATACCTATATATATATATATATATATATATATACCAACCACGTAAAACCACCTGCTTATTATTGTTAAGGTCCTAGTTGTGTCACCAAAACCACTCTAATCATTACTCCATAAGACCTCTGAGGGTGTGCTGTACTATCTGACACCAAGCAGTTCACATCACATTCTTTAAGCTTATTTAATTCTTTATTCCCTAAGCTGCAAGATGGCTCCTCCATCAGTTAGAATTTTTTGTCCAGCACATCCCACAGTGGCAAATTTGGAGGCCAGTTTTTCTCAAACTCACTCGCTCTTGAACCACTTAATCCTATTAAGGTTGCAGAAGGGCTGGTGTCACATATGTTCATGTGTAACCGAAAGTTTGAAACCCTTTCACTTCATGAAGAAAGCTTCTATGCAGACTTATTTGCAGTCCCAAGATCATCTCTGAAGAATTTAGTGAGTATTGGACAAAAATTGTGGCATGTAAAAAATTTTTTAAATAAAAAATAAATAAATGGCAGGCATGTCATTTAAGTTGACATGGCAGTTTCTTATGTCTTCTTTGAAATCTTGCTTAATGATATAATAATCAATAAATAATAATAATAAATCACCTTGTTTATTGAAACACATCAACACTGAGAAGTCACCATTTGGTTTTGCTTATTGCATTGATGACCAGTGAGTTGACATAATTTTTAAATATATCCCCTTGAAGATTTCCCATATACATATAACCTGTTTTGTGTCAACAAGTCAAAGAGTAGCTGAGATTTGCTCTTACTTTACCCTACCACCTTTACTTCGGGTGCAAAATTGGGGATTGGGAAAAGAACTGGGCCCCTCACATATGCAACAGTTGTGCATCAAATCTTCACCAGTGGTCGACGCAGAAAAGGAAACTGATGGCTTTTGCTGGCCAGTGATTTGGAGAGAGCCAACGGATCTCAACCACTGCTACTTTTGCACAGTACCTTCACTCGGGAAAGATTTGACAAAGAAACGAAATTGACTGTGCAGTTCCATTTAATGAATACAAGAAACAGGCCAAGAACTTTATAAAAATGTGTATACCAGTGTTATCTAATAGTTCTTTTGTGGACTCTGGTGTTTACTGGATCAGGTTTGGTTGAGAGAGGCCAGCCCTGCTGTTTTCATTGATTTGAGGATGGTGATGGGATCCAGACTTGTTGTGAAGAAAATATACAGAACCTTAGTGATTAAAAAGTGGTTATTTTAAGTTGAGTTCACTTAAATTGACCCTACTTGGGGTCAAGGATAAGCCAAAAAAAATAAAAAATAGACAAGCCTATAAACAGTTCTTAGAACCATGGGTACAAGTAAGGAGGAGAGCTGCTGAGTGGCCCAGCTAGGTGCATGAGAAAAAATATGGCATGCAAGTGGTTTTCTGAGTGGCACAGTGTGGTTAGTGGTTAAAATGATCGCCTACAGAACGAAAGGGTTCGAGTAGAGGGTGTTTTGTATGGAGTTTGTCCTCACTGTGTTTGTATGGTACTCTGGTTTCCTTGCCCTGTCCAAAGACTGCACATTAGGCTAATTGGCTGTTCCAAATTGCCCCTAGGGGTGTGTGTGTGTGTGTGCATGTGTGCTGGCCCTGAGATGACCTGGGTGAATGAGTAAGTAAGATTAGAAATACAATAAAAAATAATAATAGAGGTCGGTGCTTAATCTGGACCTTCACCTAGGACCTGTTTGCCCTGGGTGACCCTACCAGGGGCATAATGCCCCAGACAACATAGCTCCCAGGATCATTAGGACAAGCAAATTCTCCACCACAATAAGGTGGCGATTCAAAGAGGTATTCAGGAGAAACAATGTGCTTTTCATCCCAGCCACTGCACACTTGACCAGCTCTACACACTCTACAGGATCCTGGAGGGGGCAAGGCAGTTTGCCCATCCTGTACATGGGCTGTTTGGTCTCTTTATATCCGGCGCCAGAGCTTGGTCCGCATTGGTAGCAACATGTTGAATTCAAATTCAAATTCAAATTCAAATTTTATTTGTCACATACAAATTATACACAGTACAATATGTAGTGAAATGCT
>JAOUQZ010045402.1:0-10435 GCA_028564935.1 Neosilurus hyrtlii | reverse complement strand
ACACACACACACACACACACACACACACACACGCACACACACACACGCACACACACACACACACACACACACACACAAACACAAACAAATAACACTAAGCTTGAAGTCAAATATATTAAAACTACATAAATCATCATTATTTAACGAATCCATTGGTGATTAGTTCGGTGAAATGCTCACACCATCACACCAGGGTTAATGTGAATATTACGATTTAGTTACAGTTCATCAGAATGTTCCTTTTTTGCATCGTGCTGTAAGTGAAAAGGCTTTAAGAGAGAAACAGATTTGTTCGATTCACTAGAATGAGGTCATGCATTTTCAGAGGCTGCCTGTATGACATCACATCAAACATCAGGTATCCAGTAATAAAAATAAACAAATAAACAAACAAACAAACAAACAAATAAATAAAATAAAATAAATAATATAATATAATATAATATAATATAATATAATATAATATAATATAATATAATATAATTCATTCATTTTCTGAAGTGCTTAATCCCAATTAGGGTCGCGGGGAGGCTGGCGCCCATCTCAGCCGACTCTGGGCTAGGGCAGAGTACACCCTGGACAGCTCACCAGGCCATCACAAGTAATAATAATAATAATAAAAAAAATAATAATAATAAAAAGTAATAATATTCATTATAAACTTAAAACTGTGTGTGTGTGTGTGTGTGTGTGTGTGTGTGTGTATCTTACCTTGCCTGTAATGGTAAAATGTATCATTTTTAACATGAATTCCCACTGCAACCGGTCCAATGTTAGCCACCACCTTCTGCAGTTCAAACTCACTATAGCGTTGAAGAATCCGGAAACCAGAACAGCTTCCATATTTCTTTGGATGCGATAGAGGGCACCTCGCCTTCTGTGCAATAGATCATTAAACAATATTATATATTTTAATAAAGAGAGGGCAGTGGTGGCCTGGTGGTAAGGTGCTGGATTACTGATCTGAAGGTCGGGAGTTCAAGCCCCACTATTACCAGGTTGTCCCTTCTGTCCCCCCAGTGCAGCTAACTGGGTTATCAAAGGCCGGCCGTGTCTCTCACTGTCTGTGGTGGGAGCAATGTTAAAGAACCATTGATGATTTTCGTAAAGAGTAGCTGCATAGCCATCAGCGTGTTTCTGCCCTGTGATGGCCTGGCGAGCTGTCCAGGGTGTACTCTGTAGCCTCCCCGCAACACTAATTAGGATTAAGTGACTCAGAAAATGAATGAATGAATGAATAATGAAGAGAGTAAAAAAAACTAAACTGGATAACTTTGCGTGGTGATTATGGTAAAACAACAACAATATCTTGACATCAAACTACACAAGCACTTTTGTCAACGTGTGGGTAGTTATAGTTGAGAATGTGTATTAAAATCAAGGGTGAGATCATCTTGGTAAAATGATAACAAAAAAGCTAGCATGGTAAAATTCTTAATACAATATTTTCTTATTCATTCATTTGCTGAACCGCTTTCCTATTATTTCAGCCAACACTGGGCAAAGGCGGGGTACACCCTGAACAGCTCGCCAGACCATCGCAGGGGCAACCTACACACAACCATTCACACTCACACCTACGTGCAATTTGAACAGCCAGTAAACCTAATGTGCATGTTTTTACACTTTGGGAGGAAACTGGAGTACTTGGAGGAAACACACACATGCAAGGGGACGACATGTTAACCGTATAGTGTTGCTAAATATCAGGAAAAAATTCCAAGAGGATGCCATCCATAAAAATATTAGCATAATACAGTCCTGAAAGATAAATGTATTATAGCAACCATTGTTCCCCTAATCAGAAATAATTTATTGTAGGTTTCTTCTCTGTCAATCACGCATATAACTTTAATTAATCAAATACTTAAGTTAATTTCTTAAGTGCTCTCTGATATTGATTTACTGAAGTTTTTCCCCACTCTTTCTTCAGTTGTAAGATGTTTGAGGGTTTTCTTTCATATTCTCATCTTTTCAGCCTCCCTACAACATTTCAATGGGGCTCAAATCTGGGCTTTGACCAGAACATTCCAGAACTCCATTTCCTCTTTCTGAGACCTTTCCTGGTGGATTTGTTGGTATGTTTATGATTATTGTTCAATTTAAAGCTCTACTTCAATTTCCACCTATAGTGAGACGGCTTCACGTTTTCTTTAACACTCTTTGATATGGTGCAGAATTCAGAGTTGAATCAGTAACTGTAAGTTGCCCCGTCCCTGAGGCAGTGAAACAAGCCCAAACTATAACATTTCCACCACCATGCTTCACAGTTGCTACAGGTTTCTTCTCCTGTTCACACGTGTACTGTAACTGTGGATAAACAACTTTGTCTTTAATTCATCTATCCAGAGCACATTATTGCTAAAGCCTTGATCTTTGTCTTTATGTTTGTTGGTACACTGTAGTTAGCGCTTAACGCCAAGCTCTGTGATTGGTTGGAGAGCAATGACCCATGTTGTGGCACTGTTTAAATGCTAGCTAGGTGCAGCAGAGGGAATAGCGCATGTGTGAATGAAGAAATTATAGAGAACGGAGGAGGAGCACTGACTCTGACTAGTTGATACCTGCCTCTTTTTGTTGTTGTTTTTCCCTCCGAATCAGCGTTTATGAACACCTGCCATTAAAAAAAAAAATCTGAAGAAAAATTGTGTGTATGAGAGAAACATGAATTCAGAGAAAGAGAGAGAGAGAGAGAGAGAGAGAGAGAGAGAGTGTGTGTGTGTATGAGAGAGAGAGAGAGAGAGAGAGAGAGTGTGTGTGAGAGAAAGAGAAAAAGAGAGAGAGAGAGAGAGAGAGTAATATATACTGGGTGGGGAAGCAGAACTTAGGTTTTTGTGGTTATTGTTTGTCTAAATTTAGACAAACAATAAACTGTCAGCTGTAAAACTGGCGATTCCAACTGAAAATGCTTTCACAGAAGGACAAGTGAAATTTAGGTCATAGCACTTTTGTAAATTTTGCTCCCCAACCCTGTATATATATATATATATATATATATCACGCCCAGGCCCTGATTCACGCCCACTATTTCCGTTGTCCAGAGTGTTAATGATTATCACCTGCACCATGTTTTCCTGCACTAATCAGGTTCCCTTTATAACCACCTGTAACACTCTTTTAAGGGTCTTGCCTCGCTGGAGTTGTATAAGTTCCTCCTTCTCACGATTTGTACTCCGGATTACTTTCCCACTGAAGCAGCGCAGGTCGGATTCCCTCCTCCTGTCTTCAGTTATCTCGTCTCCTCATCTCCTGCAGCCTTCAATCTTCCCTCAAAACTTCCCCCGAAGTTTTCTCCACTTCCTGGTTCTGTGTATCACCTTCATGTTTGTTTTTTTAGCCCCTCGTGGCTTGTTGTGTTTTCATTATTAAATGTATATTATATCATGTGGCTTCTGAAGCCTGTTTGTATATCGGGGGTAAATAAATATTTATTTTCTTCCCATTAAAAGCCTTGTCTCCGGGAGTCTGATCGTAACAATATATACACACACGTCATTCTTTAACCATCTCCATTTTTTCTTTTTTCTGAAGCATTGCTATTATATTATACCCTTCACTTTACGTTATAAGTTTCACAGAGTAAATGTTACTGGAAAAATAAAAAAGTGTTCAAATATGTTAAAATCTTACACTTCCATGGTATACAGATTTTTTTTCTAAAACGAGTGTAGACATATGTAAAAGAATAAAGAAATTGAAATAAGTAAAAAGAAAGAAATATTGTCACCTTTCCTTTATATGGGTAGGCGGAGTCCCTGCTGATTCCATTGTGGTTTATGATGTAATTAAAGGCATTAGTTAAGTGCCCTCCATGGCAGCCATGGTTTCCTGTAACTTTACTGCAGTCTACGAGTTGCTGAACACTCAGAGGAACAAGCCTCCCCTTCTTCTTCTTCAGCTGAGCTTCTAATGCACCAGCTGCACTGAATGCCCAGCATGCACTGCAGTTACGCTGCACCAAAACACAGACACACAAAGTAAAAATCTGTAAGTGAAATAACATTTACCCTGATTCTTACTCATAACAGATAAGCGCACAGGGTTGGGAATCCGCACCGTACACCTCGCTCGAGTTATCGCTGGTCGGGTCGAGCAAATCACTGAGAGATTTTATTTGTAATTTGAAAAGGGATGTGACGTCTGCACAGATAAAACTACCAACGCTCTGTCAAATGTTGTGCAGGTGCAACGCACAGTAAACACGACATGCTGGCAAGTGAGCTTTTTGTAAATATTCAAAAGATGATAAATGTTTTCAAAAACAGTGACTTCAGCCACAATATCTGCACTCAGTAAATTTGGAAGTGATTCTGAGAAGTTGCTTTCGCTTGATGGTCCTGACACTAACGTAACATTTGTTTTGTGTGTTATAAGCTCTTGATATAACAGGGTCTGAAGTATTCATCATTTTTTGAATCGCAATTTTTGAATAATTAATTTTCAGGGTTTTCAGAATAAAAAGTATAAAATCTCCCTCTCCAGGTTCTGTTGTTTTATGTAAAATGATTCGAACAGGTTTAACATATTCTAACACTCTCTCTCTCCCAGAAGCACGGCTAGGTCTGTGATAACGTGCGTCAGTAACCCGTGAACACGGCTGTCTGTGTAATCCGGTGTCTGTAACCCAGTGTGTTTGAGTTGAACAGTGATTCAACTCAAAGCTGTTGGAGATTTCAGTGTATTTTCTCCTCTTATTGATTTTACACTCGGCTCTGTGCAGGTGTGTGTGTTTGTGCTGTGTTTGATTCTAACACTCAGCGCAGTGTTTACATGATATGCGTTTGTGCTAATGCGACTTGTTGACATGGAATATCTGCGGTTAGTTTGGGTTGGAGTCATTGAGGGAGATAATAACATGCTTTATTTCACATTATTATTTACACTGATATCCCTTGCGGACTGGTAGTTTAGGTAGTTTGGAGACGTTATGGGGGATGAAAGACGATTTTAACATTCAGGATCGGGTTCGAAACCCACCGCGCTTATTTTAACTGTGTAACAGTTTATAAATATAATGAATTTGTTTTTGTTTATATAATTTGTGTTGGTGAGACACAGACACGACACGTTTAAATTTATTCAACAATAAAGCAGAGCATCAGATTTCACTCTGAATCAGATTTATTGTCTTGATGAATCTGCAGAAGTCAAACAGAAGTAAGAGAAATGTCAGCAGAAATAAACATCTGTAAGCCAGTGTCACCAGTTAACATGAAAACCAGTTAAACTGGAACACCGGAAATGTCCGAATCCTCATTCACGCATGTTTTCAGTTGACTTGTGATAAATAAACGTCTTAAACTTTGTTTCATGAAATTGATCCAATCAGAAAAGTGTATTTCGATACAAAGGTGGGAACAGATTGCAGTAGATTTTGCATTGTGATACCGGACATTTTGGACCATGTACACAAACAATATATACCTGGTCCTGCACAGGGGTGACAAACCCATCCTCAGTCCAGTTCACGCTGGGAGGGAGGGGGGAATCACTCACAGTGGTGAAATTCTCATTCGCACCCTGAGAGAAATCATCGTCCACTCTCAGTCCATTCAGTTCAACATCGAGTTCTTCTGTTGTCTACACACAAAAAGATAACGTAAAGAAAGAGAGAGAGAGAGAGAGAGAGAGTGTCTTCTCTATACTGTATAACTCCACAGGCTTGACTGGGTTACAGGATCGTACCATGTCTGAAAGGTGATTGAGCCCCACGGTGTAGGTGTGACGCCCTGCTGCAGCTTCTTCATTGTGCTTCATTACCTTAAGAACATTCTTCTCCCAAACTGCTCTCCTGTAGGCTTCCTCTCCCTAATACACACAAATCCCCGTCTCATTAAACATTAAAAAAGGGATTTTCACAAAACGTTGTCTTTCATTTGGAACAACCTTAGCAAAAAAACTTAAACACAGGTACAGCAGTTTCAGGTGGGCATTTTATATTAGATGTTCAATCACAGAAATTCTAGTGCTGTGCAGAAAGAAAGAAAACTCGATTTGTGTTCTTTCTACCTGGAGATACTGAGCTGGACTTTCAGTGACCTGATGTTACGTCTGTAGCCAACTCTCTCCCCGACTCTCACACCCGCGAGCACACCCCCCCGAATACTAATCATCAGCACCTGCACCTCATTTCCGGAACTCATTACCTCCTCCATAAAAGCCCCCGCAAGACACACTTCAGTGTCTAGAGTCGTTGGTAGTTTACGTGTTTTCACCGCCACTCCAGCCAGCGCTTTGGACTCACCTCTACTTCCTCGCTACATCCTCGTCCTGTCCCTGTCCCCGTCCTCTTCCTGCCGGATCCTATCTCCCTCCGTTATCTCAGTAGTTTGTGTTCGTCGGTTTGTGTTCGCCCCTCGTGGCAGGTTTCTTTTCTGTGTTATTAGTTTTGTGTGGGTGTGGCTCTCCGAGCTCTAGTATTGGGTCACAATAAACTTATGCAAAGTTTATCCTTCTTGTCTCCGGGTGGTTATCGTAACACCTGATGATATAACTTCTACTAGATTTTCTTTAGCTTTTACTCTGTAGGACACAGCACTTTGTGTTTACCATCCAAAAGGTTGTTGCTTCTGATGGCATCGTGTCCATTTTACAGTGATTGTTTCATATTCAGGCATTTGGAAATTTTTAGTCAAAACACACAAACAGAATGACAAACTAATACAGTTCAGCAGATATAAATCTACACATCCTACAATTTTTTTCAATCGTTTATTCATTCATTCATTCATTCATTTTCTAAGCCACTTAATCCTAATTCAGGTCGCGGGGAGGTTGGTGTCCTTCTCAGTCGACTCTGGATAAAATTCGGGTACACCCTGAACAGCTCACCAGACCTTCCCGGGGCAACACACACAACCGTTCACACTCACACTCACAACTAGGGGTGATTTGGAACAGACAATAAGCCTACTGTGTATGTTTTTGAACTGTGGGAGGAAACCGGGGTACCCAGAGGAAACCCACACAACACAGGGAGAACATGCAAACTCCACACAGAAACACCCCGAGCCCAGGAATCAAACTCAGGACCTTCTTGTTGTGGGGCGATGTGCTAACCACAACATTTTCCATTTTTAATGTTAGCTATGCCCTGTACAGTTCAACTTAAGAACAAATATTTTATGGGAGAAAAACAAAACAATGTACCAAAGTAACAAAGCAAGGCACAAGCTGTCTTTACTGAGGATGTGGCTGTGTTCAGATTAACCAATCACATTTAAATAGTAGTCAGTTCACACCTGCCATAAAATACTGTGACTCTGATGAACCCCAATTAAAGTTTCAAAGTTGATGTAGGATTTTCTTTCCCGACATTAACATACAGCAGTGGTATTTTACAACAAAAGCCACAGTCTACAGAGAGCCTCTAAAGCATCAAAGGAATCTCATCATTAAAGGGATCAGTCAAGAGAAGGGTACAAAAAAGCATTATATATACCACAGAAAGCCACAAAGACATTCATCAGCAAGCAAAGGGAATATGGCATCGCGGTGACATTACCAAGAACTGGACACGAGTCCAAAACCGAAGAACAGACAAAAAGAAACCTGGCTCAGGGGATTGCCAATTGGCCTCCAGCAACACAAGCTGGTTGGAGTCAGTGAAAATGGTGGCTCAGTGGTTATGGATACGGCTTTCTTGATTAGAAATTTAGGGAGTTCGAGCCCCAGTACCACCAATACCATCAACAGAGTATGTGTTGTTGCTGTGTTGTTGATTGGGAATCACCAGGGACCACCTGATATGATAATATCACAATACCTACAGTATGTGCCAATTAGGTTTGTATTTTTAAATTTGTATTTGTATTGGCGATGACCTCAGTCGTGATCTTTTCTAACCTCCACAACCACAAACAGTGTTCTCTGAGAAACAGAAACTTGTGGCCAAACCCATGATTGAACCTGAATGTGTGAACGGGGTATTACAGATGGGGATGAGTCTGAAGTGAGACACCTGACATCATGGTGTTGGGACAACAACCTGCTGTTGGTCATGTTTCAGATTCTCAGGGGTTAACATCAGTGAGGATCTTCGTTGGTCAGGTCACATAGGTGTGGTCATAAAAACAGCAAGTCAGTGGATCTTCCCATGAAGGCTGAAGATGTTTGCATGGACTCCAGAATACTTAGCAATTTCTACAGATGACCATCAAGAGTATTCTGTCTGGAGGTCTCTTCACCTGGTTCAGTAGATGTTATGTTCTAGTGAAAAGGAAAAGCTCTGGTCCGATCAGCAAAACACGTCATGGCTGATCTTCCAGCCATCCAAGACCTCTACAGGCAGCGCTGTAGGATGAAGATGCAACCACTCATCTCTGTTCCCAGCCGTCTCAGCCGCATCCAGACCCATACCAGCAGTTTTTATCTGCAAGCCGTCAGGCTACTGAGCTGCTAAACACTATACTTCACATCCATCAATCACTGAAACTCCACCTATAATCAGAACTTTATCAACTAATGTCACTTTAACTCTACAGTCAGTTTGTAACTTAGCTTTGGAGATATGCGAGGATGTATGTATACGTGTATATCATGCACACACTACACTCACATATACTATATATTCTTACTTTGCTTATTTTAGTTTGGTAGGAAGCTGTTTTCAAAGATTTTTGCCATAAAGGGGGTATATAGTTACGGGAAAATAAAAAAATTAGTTGGCCTTTGCTTATACACTTTCGCTACAAAAAGAACTTGTAGTAAGAACGAGGGAAAGCAGGCGGCAAAACATGACAGTTGACGATTTGACGATTCCCGCAGTGGACCCCCCCAGTGCAGCTAACTGGTTCATCAAAGGCCAGCCATGTTTCTTACTGTCTGTGGTGAGAGGCATGTAAAAGAGCCACTGCTGAATTTCGTAAAGAGAAGGCTGTATTGCTGTCCGCGTGTTTCTGCCCTGCAATGGTCTGGCGAGCTTGTCAGGGTGTATTCTGTCCCCGCCCAGAGTCGGCTTAGATGGGCACCAGCCCATCATGTGTGCTGTTTACATGGAACATGCTTTTTTGAGGTTAATTGATTTGGTTTAACTTGAAGCTTTAGATATAATATATATATATTTAGATATACTATATATATAAGTTCTGAGTCAGAAGTAACCTTATATGGTGCTACTAGAACCAGTTAAGTCGTGTTAAAGGGTCGTGACTTGACTTTCTGCATGCATGCTGCTAGTCTTCTTAATTTACTGGTGATGATGTTTCATTGTTATGTGTATATGAGAAAAAAAAAAACGTTGGAAGTGAAAGCGTAATTGATGGTTAGAGTCGTTTTAGTAATACGAGTAGGACCTACACAATAATAAGCAGATGATTTTACTGTAATGGCTCATAGATATATTTCTAAATTAATATTTAAGTTTCACGTTCTCACCAGACTGCTGTAGTCTTTATTGAATTCAGTTTTCCAGGACATCCAATAGCCATCTCGATTCAGATCACAGCAAACCTGAAAGATCAGTGGAGCCAGAAGCAAGACACGCGTCATCATACCTGTGAAGACAAACAGATATCAGCAAAAGAACAATCCATTCATTCATTCATTCATTTTCTGAGCTGCTTAATTCTAATTAGGGTCGCGAGAAGGCTGGTGCCCATCTCAGCCAACCCTGGGTGAGGGCGGGGTACACCCTGAACAGCTTGCCAGGCCATCGCAGGGCCAACACTCACATAACCATTCAAATTTGAAACAGCCAATTAGCCTGATTATAAGCAGTTGTGGGATTCATCGGGAAACTAGTGGATGACACAGTTCAGAAGAATTGCAGTGCTCTGAGATCACGTTCCGCTGTGTATAACAAGGTGCTGACCAGTGGAAACATGGACGAGTACAAGACCGCATCCTACAACGTGTGCAGAATGATTAAGGTGGCAAAGCAGCACTATGGACAGAAACTAAAGTCACAATTTCAAAGTGGCTCTAGGAGTCTGTGGCAGGGACTAAGAACTATGACGTTCCAGATCGGTGAATGCAGACACTTCTCTAGCAGATGAGCTAAACACCTTTTATTCTCGTTTTGAGGCTGCACCTCACAGGACTAACAGCGTTAGCAGCGCTAACATCGCTATGGGCAGCACACTTCTAGAGCACACCGGAGAGGACAACTCGTTCGTCATCTCGGAGCATGACTTGAGAAAGGAATTCAGGAGAGTGAGCACGAGGAAGGCAGCAGGACCAGATGGCATCATGGGTTGCATCCTGAAGGCCTGTGCCGACCAGCTTGCTCCAGTGTATACTATGTATACTCCAGTGGACACTATATACAGCAAGCGGTGCTGGACCAAAGCCAGGAGGACAACGACGAGACGGCCTACCTAGAGGAGGTTAGAAACCTGGAATTATGGTGCCAGGACAATAACCTCCTCCTCAACGTCAGCAAGACTAAGGAGCTGATAGTGGACTTCAGCACTAAGCAGGAGAGGAATTACCAGCC
>JAOUQZ010045401.1:0-10435 GCA_028564935.1 Neosilurus hyrtlii | reverse complement strand
GAGAGAGAGAGAGAGAGAGAGAGAGAGAGAGAGAGAGAGAGAGAGAGAGAGAGAGAGAGAGAGAGAGAGAGAGAACCATTCGCATACCTAGGGACAATTTGAAACAGCCAATTAGCCAAATGTGCATGTTTTTAAGCTGTGGGATGAAACCGGACTACCCGGGAAAACCCAAGAAAGCACAGGAAGAACACACAAACTCCACACAGAAATGCCTGCACCTGGGCTAAACTAAAAATGCTTAGCCAAACAGGACACAGTATCAGGACATAAGTTTGGTCTGTCTCAGAATCTTTAATGCCTCCGTACTCAGGTTCAATTCAACTAGTCAAATCTTTTTTATTTTCAGTTCTCCTGGGACACTCCAGTCTGAGATGGCATGCAGTGTGGGTGGGGCCACAGCAACTTGCTAACACAAAATGATGGCTTCAGGAGTCGAAACCTGTAGTTTTCGTGAGGAAATGGTGATTCTCTCGCTAATGGCCGTATTGAGGTCTTGTCATTTGCTGAGCTCAGGTTTCCAATTCTCCTTATCCACAAACACAGAACAGGTAAACCATAGTAGGCCACTGCCACTGTCAAGTACAGGTATCAGCGATCAGTAGAACCATCATTGGTTCTCACTCACTCACTGACTCAGTCACTTTCAGTAGGCAGGTGTCAGTCACAGTAGAAATCAGTTCAAAAGCCGCTATGCACTAATTCATACAATCAAACCGACAGTAGCAATTTATCTTGGCCAATCATCTGCTTGCATGTTTTTGGGTGGTGGGAGGAAACCAGAAAACCAAGCCATAAAAACCCCTGCAGAGTATAAAGTAGGCAACTGGGTTTCATGGAGCTGTGAAAAACCTCATTTCATAATTATTCACTCATGCCACTGTATTGAGCAAAAACCACTCACTTCCTTCAGATTAGAGGTCTACAATAATATCCAGTATTAACAATCTACTGTGTGTGTGTGTGTGTGTGTGTGTGTTGCTAAAGTTTAAACATATTGTATTACATAAAATGAATCTGTGCTGTTATCCTGAGGTGGTCTGTGATTTTATTTTATTTTTCTGTAAACATGGGAATGTGTAGTGAGTGAATGTGCCACTCTTTTTATGTAAATAGTGCATTTCAATGAATGACCAGTAGGTGGTGTGACTACTCAGTAAGTGGTGACTTACTGTATATATACTGTCTTTTAAACCAAATGACTGTCAATCCCTTGGGTTCGAGTCCCAGGCTTGGTCAGAGTGATTCTGTGTGGAGTGTAAATGTTCTCCCTGTGCATGTGTGGGTTTCCTCCCACAGTCCAAAGACATGCACATAACTGGCTGTTCCAAATTGCCCCTTGATGAATGGTTATGTGAGTGCTGACCCTGCAATGGCCGGCAAGCTATTCAGGGTATACCCTGCCTTTGTGCAGAGTTGGCTGAGATAGGCTCCATCCTCCCTGTGACCCTAGTAGGATTAAATGGTTCAGCAAATGAATGAATTATGTTAATTTTTTCAGACTAAATTGGCCCAGTTTTCAATTAATAATAGAAAAATTTAACATAAACTTTATGTGTACTGTGGCTATACTGATATTTATAATCTAGTTGTATATTTCAAGCTAAATTTATAGTTCATTAAAGTATACTTTGAAGTACCACACAAGAAGAGCATGCAAACTTCAACACCCTCGACCTGCCTGGGACTCAAACCCAGGACCTTCTTGCTTTGAGACCAACATCTTAACCACTATACCAATGTGCCACCCAGTTGCTGATCAGTACATAAAAATTTAAATTAATAAACCTCTCTCTTTTTTTTTGTAACAGACACTCTACATATATTGCATTTGTAATAAGTGATTAGCTCTCCCTAGTCATCTCAGAAAATGAAGGTAGGGGGCAGTGGAGGCAGTGGAGGCACAGAAACGACACCCTGCTGTATGTCTGCCAAATGCTGTAAATGTAAAATGAAAGCTGTGCTTTGCTTAATGCCACTGAAGTGGTTTCAGATCTCCACAGCCTGCTTTTATATATATTTACGGGACTGTGAGTGATCTTTCTAGTGATCTACAAAGGCTTCTTCAGTCTTTCTGGTGTTGAAGACCAGTTTTTCGGTGCCATACTTTGCTGTCAGGTACTGAATCTCCTCCCTGAATGCAGCTTCTGTTGTTTGATATGAGCCCAGTGACAGTTGTATTATCATTATCAAATGTAACTTTAATGTTGATTAGTGGGTGGGGTTGACAGTCACGGGTGACGAGCACCTGTTTGGGGAGCATGAAACCACAGCGTCTGTGTGTGGCCATATTCACAAAGATTAACATTCTGTACTGACACTCAGACATTTTTCTGAAACATTTAATTCTGTATTGGAAAACTAGCCATTGTGGGGAAGAAACCTTATATTCTGCTTAATCAGCATTAAAATAATATATATCTTGTATTACATAAAATCAGGTAAGAGGCAGGGTTACACCATGAACAGGTCTATTGCAGGGCTAACACAGACAGAAACACATATTCACACTCACATTAACATTGTGGGCAATTTAAAACTAACCCTAATGTCTAATACTAACCCTAATGCTGTACGCAGAAAGGTGATGTTAGCCATGAGGTTCAACTCCAGAACCTTCTTGGTGGGAGCCGACGGTACTAACAAGTGTACCTCAGTGCTGTCCGCCGAAAAAACAATGTTTCTAAATCTAAACTTTTTTTTTGCCAACTCCAAAATCCATAAAAAAAGACTTTGAAACAGTTGTTATTATACTGTGTGTAACACCTGCAAGACTTGTTCATCCACCTTATTTTTCATTCTTTAAATTTGCTCTGTATTCTTGTTGGCCACTGTGACCCAGGCCCAGCGAACAGGGGTCAGCATGGGCACTCTGACTGGTCTATAACTATACAGCCCCATACACAGCTGTGATGCACCGTGTTCTAGCACCTGTCTATCATGGGCCAGCATTAATCTTTTCAGCAATTGGTGCCACAGTAGCTCTTCTCTAGGATTAAAACTGATGGGCTACCCTTCTCTCCCTATTTGCAGCAGTGAGCCTTGAAAACACTGTATCCTGTTTACTAGTTGTATTTCCGCAGAGATACCAACTCAAGGCCCACGTGTCAAATCTGGCCCGCCATCTTAGTTTATTAATATGATTATCATACATTTTTTGCATTTAACCATTATCATGAAACATAATTCATCACCCATCCAGTAGGTGGCGGCAAACCTACTTCATGTGTCATTCATGGCTCAAGAAAGATTGCAGCTAGCATGTTGCTGTCAAGCACTGTCAGAAAAGGAATGTAAATAAAGTTAAACAGGATAAATCATAAATTAATCCTCTAAGGCTGGATAAATTTTTTTCCCTGGTTTCTCATTAGCGGCCTCACTCAGAAATTGGTGCCCCATCTAATATTTTCTTTTCTTTTTTTTCTGAAAACCATGTTCAAAACCTCGGAATACGCCTAAGACGGGGTAACTCTGTGTTAGATGCTGTGATTGTGAGGTTGATTAAGTTCTGTTTGAAATAGTTCTATTTTCTAAAGAGTTTTGAAACTGCAAAGCTGCTGTTCTATAGACAGTTGTTCAGAGTTTAAATGTACTGTAAATGTATGTTAAAAGACTGGTAATCTAGGGTATATTGTATAGCTTCAGTAACTTTACCTACATGTAGCTTTAAAAGCTTTTAGGCTTTGACAGTCACCTCATTTCTCTATTAAATAAAAGGTGTGCCACATTTAGGTTTTTAAAAAGGTCTGATGAGAAACTGAGATTTTTTTTTTTAACTCTAGTACCATCAGGCTGCCACTGTTGGGTCCTTGAACAAGGCCCTTAACCCTCAATTGTATAAAAAAAAATGATAAATGTAATTCTCTCTGGATAAAGGCATCTGCAGAATACCACAAACAATATATTTAATTATTTAAATAAATATATTAATTATAAATATATATTTATATAGATATATTAATAATTTAAATAGATTTCAATTGTTTTGTCCCGTATTTATATCTAAATGTGTTCAGCAAACAAAATGACACCCTCATTTTTGAAGTGATCAAGACATCAGCTTATGTGATCAAGACACCAGGGCAGTGGTGGCTTAATGGTTAAGGCGATGGGTTACTGATCCGAAGGTCAGCAGTTCAATCCCCACTATCACCACTGTTGGGCCCTTGAGCAAGGCCCTTAACCCTCAATTGCTCAGATGTATAAAAATGATAATTGTAAGTCGCACTGGATAAGAGCGTCTGCCAAATGCTGTAAATGTAATGTTGTTGGCAGTGTGTGCCTTGGTAGATTGAATTTTCAAATAATTATCAGCTCATGGGTTTCACCTTTGAAGATTTGAGAACAAGTATGCAGATAATATTTATGCTGTAAACACTTCCACAGATAGAAATTTGGAAATAGATACTGAACAATAGCAAAAGCAGTTTCAGTTTCAAGCTGTTTCCTTTATTGGATGGAACTCATTAGTACTGGAATACTGAACATACAAAAGCAGAATGATAACAGGGTAGGAAGACTCCTTATGTTTAAAATTGCAAAGCTGAATAATACCTATAATATCATTAGTACCGAAGGATTTTAATCTACTGATATTAAAGAATGCATTTCGAGATGCAGAGCTCTGCAAGCACTTCAGTGGTTTCCTTTCAAACTGAATAGGTTACTGAAATTATGTTGGTTAATGGTCAATAATAATTTCATTTTAATTCCAATTCAGTTTTATTTCATTCAGTCACAAACAGTTTTGCTCACTCTACCTTTATTTATGTAACGATATTTGTGAGAAAAAGAAGTCACGTAACCTAAATAATTTGAAAAAAAACATTCATTGAAAATAAAAAAGTATACTTAAATGGCATCAAATTAAATATTAATTTTTTTTTTGTATTAATCATAATTCTTAAACACTTAAGTCCCTTAAAAGTATAACAGTTAGGACTAGTATCGTTATCCTCAACATCAGAGGGCCGTATCTGAATACATTTAATTAAAAGATGCACCACCAGAACAGAGCCAGAGAAAGAAGCAAGGAGATCACTGAAGTCCTGGCTGTGCTCAAGGATGCTCCATTACACAAGTCACGGTTGCAACACTTGTGGTCAAAGCTGGCCACTTGGGGGAACATGGTGCCAAGGGTAAGGGCTTTACAGTCTGAAAACCGAATACACCGCCGGAAGGTTTTTCCATCTGAAATAGTGAGAGAGAGAGACAGAGAGAAAAAAATAAATAAATCAGACAACAGTAAAAATTGACTGTGAGTAAAGCCCCTTTCACACATTCACTTTTGTTCATGGGTTTGGCTGGGTGTCACTGCATTTTTGGTGAATACAGGTTGTCACAGGGGTTAGAAATGGTCGCCGATGACTATCAACCTGGAGATCGCGAGTTCGAATCCAGGTGGATGCCACAGCCATCCATGACAGGGAGTCAATGGGACCTAACTGGCCAAGTTCTCATGGGAGGGAGGGATGGCAGACATACTCTCACTTCCCTGTCACTCACAGCGATCACCAGCCAATCTTGGGCATCTGTGAGCTCATTCGTCCAAGGAGGGGGCGGATAGCGATTTCCCTCCCGAGTGTGTTAGACCACCCCCAAACATGCATGTGCAGCAGTTCGAAAAGATGCGGGTGGTAGCACTGCATGTCACAGAGGAGGCATGTGAATGCTTACGCCCCTCCCTGGCAGGGTGGAAATTTAATCCAATTGTTACAATGTTAATATGCTTACCGCAATCATTTTATACTCTATCAAATCCAATTTACAAGCCATTTACCCTTCTATTATGTGTTCCGCATTCATAGGACACCAATTATGCTTTGCAAACTTGGCAATAGCTAGACACTGTGGGTGCACTGTAATTTCTGCATGTTAAAACACTCTGCTTTTCAGAATGTAATAAAACTCAGTATGTTTTTAGAATGTCTATCTACCATATGATCCTCTGTGGAAACCCAAAGAATTCATTGTTTAACTGAATTTGTCACAAAGCTGTATCATCTGATTAGACATAATATTTCATATTTTATTTTTATTTATTTATTTATTTACCTGTTGAATATGCAGAGCTACCATGCAGAAAGGGTTCATTAAACCATAATTAGTCCTGCATTTGTGTTTGTAGAAAACACAGATGCGGCCGACATTGAGAATAAGCTTATTATTAAAAGGAAAAACAAACACTGAATAAATGTAAAAGGGCTCATGAACCTCCACTCAGGCTCATGCTAAACAAACTAAACACATTTAGAGGAGGACATGCAGTCTTGCAAATGATGTCTCTAGAGCAAACTAGGATTTCGAATCTGAAGGTTCAGTGTGGATTAATATCTCTGACTTGGTAACGGAGGTGTTTGTTGCGATCAGCAGCGCTCAAGTTTTACAGCAAAAACATTTCATGTCATGTTAGTGATCATTGTGATCTGACGACAAGCTTTGGAGATTAACGTATGTCGATGAACGTAACATTCATCACTGCGACCATCCCATTTCCTGAGAACACAGTGACTGCGGTAGCAACAGTGTGTATGTGTAAAAGGGGTATAAAGTAAAGCGTACTTCAGAACTTCAATAACAGGTGAAAAAATACAGGAGCAATTATTATAAATATTCAATGCCACTCAGAGTACAATCGAAGTACAAATAACAGCATTTTACAGAAACAAATCAGCATTTCTTGCTTTCAGCTGCTAAATGCCAAATCCTTAACCAGACCAATATTCTAATATTTAGTCAGTTCCAGTGAAGGAATTTCCATGCATGCAAAACTCTAAACGTTTCCTAATAAAAATAATCCCTTATTCATTCATTCATTCATTCATTTTCAGAACTGCTTAATCCTAATTAGGGTCGCAAGGAACCTGGCGCCCGTCTCAGCTGAGTCTGGGCAAGGGCAGAGTACACCCTGGACAGATCGCCAGGCCATCACAGAGTAGAAACACGCTGACGGCAACTTAATGGCCTTCTCTTTATGAGCGTCAGCAATGGTTCTTTTACATGCCCCTCACCACAGACAGTGAGAGACATAATAAACCCAGTTAGCTGCACTGGGGGGGGGGACAGCAGTGACACCCTTATTTATTTCAAGCACAGTACTCAATAACAGTTATGAATAATACAGTAAGTACAGTTAACCTAGTAACTGTGTGTGTGTGTGTGTGTGTGTGTGTGTGTCACACACTTCTCTCTTTCAGTGTCAGGCAGCCATCAAACTCTGAAGAACAGAGAGAGGTGGTACTGCATTTTCCAGTGTAGTCCTCACAGTTATAACACTTTATAGCAGAGCCTGAGGCAGATGGAGAAAAAATAAGTTTACTCATATCAGTCAATCAAATCCTCCAGAGAATTCTGTAATTAATAAATACACGTACAAGAATCTTTCCAATCAATCATTCATTACAAACTGATAGATCTCTAATTATTTTCTCCAGTTTCACAGCAATAGGTGGCACATCACCTTAAATCACCAGTACCAGATTATATTACCAGTGCTTTAGTAGAACTTTATTTATCTTAATTCTTTAACACTATAATATTGTCTTTTTTTTTTTAAATAGTAGAGTTAAGAAGTAAAGGTTAATAATTATACTTTTAGTAAAAATGGATAAAGTAAATGTTTATCTAAATTTGTTAACCAGCCATGTGAACGCACTGCACTGTACTTACCCAGTCCAATAAGGGCCAGAACCAATACCACTGCCACTTGCACAAAAACTTTCATCCTGGAAACTGTGGACTTCTGAAAGAGACAAAGAAACAGATAGTGAGAAAGTGAGAGAGAGAGACACAGAGAGAGAGAAAGACAGAGAAAGAGGGAGAGAAAGAGAGAGAGAGTTTGTGTGTGTGTGTGTGTGTGTGTGAGAGAGAGAGAGAGAGACAGAAACAGAGACAGAGAGAGATAGAGAGTATATTTGTGTGTGAGAGAGAAAGAGAGAGAGAGTGTTTATGTGTATAATGTTCAAACCAATATGTTCACTTTATTCAAACTTGTTTTATTTAAAAATAAGTTGACATATTTTTTTAGAAAACCCTTTGGCAATACCTTACACAATTTTGGCAATACGGTCATGCTAATAAAGCTCTATGAACTGAACTGAACTGAACTGAGAGAGAGAGAGAGAGATTATTAAACTTTACTATATTGTTGTATACAGTGATAAAGGCATGTTTATAATATCAGTATGTTTTATAATACATCATTATACACTTCTCAGATTAAAAAAAAGAATAATAAAAATACCAAATTGGGTAGTTTTGGATTGTTGCTGCTATGGATTTTCCTTATTTCACAAAGCAATAACTACTATGGGAAAATATTCCATGAACAATGGTGAATGTAAGCACTGACATTGTGTCTAATATATCTAAGATATACTACGAGGAATCCGGGAGTAGATAGTATCTATACTGTCTTTCTGCCCCATGCCCCAATTTAGACTTTCGGGTGTTATGTTTGGTTTTCAAGATGTACTTGGGTCAGACATGTTCTGGTACCTAGCGAACGAAGTTAAAGACAATCATTACATATTAGAATCAGAATCAGAATTCTGATATGTAGTTAATGACTTTAACCTCGACTGCTGGGTATTGTACAGTATAGTGTATACTGGTACTGTACAGTGTAACTGAGAATGGAAGGAAAGTTCTGTCCAAAACCACACAGAACAAGCTGCTAGGCTGCATATTGTTGACTCTTAATTGCCTTCTACAGACTTCTACAGTAACCTAAAATACAAGTTAAATGTGATAGCATAATAACTGCATTTTGTTTTTGAGGCGATGCTGTAATTAATGCCCCAACGAGATGGAATGGAGGGGAGGGACAGTGATTCGTACTTGACTTGAGAGTTTTTGCTCAGCCTATATAAGGCTGGAACCTTCCACCAGAACTTCTAACTGATGAAGCTTATTGGATTGAAAGCGAAACGTCTTCAAAGAAACACAAAAAGAAGTCCAGTTGCCTCGACTCAAGCTTTTTAGGATCGCCATGACCTGGATGATTGAGAATCTACACCAACGTGCTGTAGTTAAAGCTGCACTGTCTCAACAAAATCTATGGTTACAAGACACTGCTGAGGCATAACCTAAAAACATTGACTTTAAAAGGCATGAAAAAGTGACATGTTAAACCACAGGGTAGTTTGTTATGCGAATGCTACATCAGTGTTATCTGCTGAGACCCATCAGCCAGAAGTACCAGTAGCTACAGCATGCTATCTGCTGCTAATGCTGCTTCTGAATCATTCTAAACAAATTCTATGAAAATATAGAATTGAAGTATTTGGACAGTGTAAGCACTATGCCCCTAGTCTTGAGAGCGGGTGGCCATTTTCTTGCTAGCTTTCTCTGTGAGGAGAAAGTGGTGGAACATATATATCCAATAAGACAAACTGGCTATACCCTACAACGATGACGGTGGCTTTGCCGCGGTCTTGGTTGTGGATACTCGCTCTCAGATATGGTTGACGACAGCATAAAGTGATAAACGTAAAAGAACCATGCCAATCGTGCAATATTTATTCAAGTCAACTGTATTTTGTTTTTGAGGCGATGCTGTAATTAATGCCCCAACGAGCGATGGAGTGGATAGGAGGGACAGTGATTCGCACTTGACTTGAGAGTTTTGCTCAGCCTATATAAGACTGGAACCTTCCACCAGAACTTCTAAGTGATTTGTTTAATAATAATAATAATTCCGGAATAAGTCCGCTCGTATAGGAATACCAAGAATTAGCTTGAATTAGCACACACAACCATTAACACTCACAGTCACACCTAGGGGCAATTTGGAACAATTAGCCTAATGTGCAGTCTTTGGACTGTGGGAGGAAACTGGAGCACCCGGAGGAAACTTATAGGGAAATTTAAGTGTATGGAGAAACCATGCAGACTCCACACAGAAACACCCTCGCCGAGCACAGGATTTGAACCCAGGACTTTCTTACTGAGGCAGAAATACGAACCATTTCACCACTATGCTTCACCCAAGAATAGAATTTTATGTTTCCTGTAGCAACTTCCTGTGTACACTAAAACACTCCACAGAATTTAGCTCTGCAAGATCAGTCAGGTAAAAAGTGTACCAATCTGAGCAAACTGGGTGGAATAAACAGAACTGACATGGAATAAACAGAAGCATAAATGGACGTTTGATAATAGACCACTCAGTGCTCGCACTCAAAATGAGCATTACTGGTTAGGTGGGGAAAAGGAAGCCACTTTCGAAAGAGCAGTGCAGTCTTTTAGATAGGAATCATACTGTGGTGAAACCCTGGTGTACAATATGATAAGAGCGGATGTTTTACTTTAATAAGGACTTATTACCCAATGTCAAGACTTAATATTCAGTTACTTATAGTTAGTAAATTTTTATTTGGGTATCCACACCCTAACAGCAAAAAAAAAAATTAAATTAAATTAAATTAAATTTTATATA